>SJYQ01096370.1:58366-74545 GCA_006410935.1 Redunca redunca
TTTTAAGTCCTCTATCTCTCCTTTAATTTTTATTTTTATAACCTACTATTACTTAAAAAAAAAAAGACCCTATTTTTAAAGCAAATGCCATACATAGTCTTTTTGTGGTTGCTGTTGTTGTCTTTTAATAATTCTTGTGGCTTTTTTTTCTTTTTCTTCTTCTTCTTTTCTTTAATATTGTATTTTTGAAAATCCAACCTCTACTCTAGATTTTTAATCTTTGCTTTTTGGTATTTGTTGTCAATTTCGTACATTTAAAAACTCAATCTTCAGTACCCAATTTTACCTGAGAGTGAGATTACTGGCTTGACCACTCTCTCTTCCTTTGGACTCTACTTTTTATCCACCAGGTGGCCTCTGTCTCTTCCCTCCCACTTCTCTACCCAACTCTTTGAATCTCTGTGTGTTCCAGATGGTGGAAAACACTTAGGGAACTGGTTACTAGCTGGATATGTCTCTCTCCTTTTCATTTCCCTCTTTTATCCTCCTGGCCACCTCTGTCTACTTCCCCCCTCTCTTCTTCCCTGTATAACTCCGTGAACACCTCTGAGTGGTCCAGACTGTGGAGCACACACAAGGAAGTGATTACTGGCTAGCTTGCTCTCTCCTCTTTTGATCCCACCTCATCTCATTCCAGTCACCTCTAACTACCCCCTCCCTCTTCTCTTCTCCATGTAACTTAGTGAACCTCTCTGGGTGTCCCTCAATGTGGAGAAACTTTTCATCTTTAACCTAGATGTTTTATCATCGGTGCTGTATAGATGGAGAAGTCTTGAGGCTACTGTAAAAATAAAACTGAAAACCAGAAGCAGGAGGCTTAAGTCCAAATCCTGAGAACATCAGAGAACTCCTGAATCCAGGGAACATTAATTGATAGGAGCTCATCAAACGCCTCCATACCTACACTGAAACCAAGCACCACCCAAGGGCCAACAAGTTCCAGAGCAAGACATACCACGCAATTTCTCCAGAACACAGGAACACACCCCTGAGCTTCCATATACAGGCAGCTCAAAGTTACTCCAAAACCATTGATGTCTCATAACACATTACTGGTCACTTCATTGCACTCCAGAGAGAAGAAATCCAGCTCCACCCACCAGAACTCCAACACAAGCCTCCCTAACCAAGAAACCTTGACAAGCCACTGATATAACCCTACCCACAGTGAGGAAACTCCATAATAAAGAGAACTCCACAAATTCCCAGAATATAGAAAGGCTACCCCAAATGCAGCAATATAACCAAGATGAAGAGACAGAGGAATACTCAGCAGGTAAAGGAACAGGAGAAATGCCCACCAAACCAAACAAAAGAGGAAGAGATAGGGAATCTACCTGAGAAAGAATTCCGAATATTGATAGTGAAAATGACCCAAAATCTTGAAATCAAAATGGAATCACAGATAAATAGCCTGGAGACAAGGATTGAGAAGATGCAAGAAAGGTTTAACAAGGTTTAACCCAGAAGAAATAAAAAAGAGTCAATGTATAAAGAATAACGCAATAAATGAGATCAGAAACACTCTGGAGGCAACAAGTAGTAGAATAAGGAGGCAGAAGATAGGATTAGTGAAATAGAAGATAGAATGGTAGAAATAAATGAATCAGAGAGGAAAAATAAAAAAACGAATTAAAAGAAGTGAGGACAATCTCAGAGACCTCCAGGACAATTTGAAATGCTCTAACATTCGATTTATAGGAATCCCAGAAGAAGAAGAGAAAAAGAAAGACCATGAGAAAATCCTTAAGGAGATAATAGTTGAAAACTTCCCTAAAATGGGGAAGGAAATAATCACCCAAGTCCAAGAAACCCAGAGAGTTCCAAACAGGATAAACCCAAGACGAAACACCCCAAGACATACTAATCAAATTAACAAAGATCAAACACAAAGAACAAATACTAAAAGCAGCAAGGGAAAAACAACAAATAACACACAAGGGGATTCCCATAAGGATAACTGCATATCTTTAAATAGAAACTCTTCAGGCCAGGAGGGAATGGCAAGACATACTTAAAGTGATGAAAGAAAATAACCTACAGCCCAGATTACTGTGCCCAGCAAGGATCTCATTCAAATATGAAGGAGAAATCAAAAGCTTTACAGACAAGCAAAAGCTGAGAGACTTCAGCACCATCAAACCAGCTCTCCAACAAATGCTAAAGGATATTCTCTAGACAGGAAACACAAAAAGGGTATATAAACCCGAACCCAAAACAATAAAGTAAATGGCAACAGGATCATACTTATCAATAATTACCTTAAATGTAAATGGGTTGAATGCCCCAACCAAAAGGCAAAGACTGGCTGAATGGATACAAAAACAAGACCCCTCTATATGCTGCCTATAAGAGACCCACCTCAAAACAAGGGACATATACAGACTGAAAGTGAAGGGCTGGAAAAAGATATTCCACGCAAATAGAGACCAAAAGAAACCAGGAGTAGCAATACTCATATCTGATCAAATAGACTAAAACAAAGGCTGTGAAAAGAGACAAAGAAGGCCACTACATAATGATCAAAGATCAATCCAAAAAGAAGATATAACAATTATAAATATATATGCACCCAACATAGGAGCACCACAATATGTAAGACAAATGCTAACAAGTGAAAGGGGAAATTAACAATAACACAATAATAGTGGGAGACTTTAATACCCCACTCACACTGATGGACAGATCAACTAAACAGAAAATTAACAAAGAAACCCAAACTTTAAATGATACAATAGGCCAGTGAGACCTAATTGATATCTATAGGACATTTCACCCCAAAACAATGAATTTCACCTTTTTCTCAGGTGCTCACGGAACCTTCTCCAGAATAGATCACATCCTGGGCCATAAATCTAACCCTGATAAATTCAAAAAATCGAAATCATTCCAAGTATCTTTTCTGATAATAATGCATTAAGATTAGATATCAATTATAGGAGAAAAACTATTAAAAATTCCAACATATGGAGGCTGAACAACACACTTCTGAATAACCAACAAATCACAGAAGAAATCAAAAAACAAATCAAATTATGCATAGAAATGAATGAAAATGAAAACACAACAACCTAAAACCTGTGGGACACTATAAAAGCAGTGCTAAGAGGAAAGTTCATAGCAATACAGGCATACCTCAAGAAACAAGAAAAAAGTTAAATAAAAAACCTAACTCTACACCTAAAGCAACTAGAAAAGGAAGAAATGGAGAACCCCAGAGTTAGTAGAAGGAAAGAAATCTTAAAAATTAGGGCAGAAATAAATGCAAAAGAAACAAGAGACCATAGCAAAAATCAACAAAGCCAAAAGCTGGCTCTTTGAAAGGATAAATAAAATTGACAAACCATTAGCCAGACTTATCAAGAAACAAAGAGAGAAAAATCAAATCAATAAAATTAGAAATGAAAATGGAGAGATCACAACAGACAACACAGAAATACAAAGGATCATAAGAGACTACTATCAGCAATTATATGCCAATAAAATGGACAACGTGGAAGAAATGGACAAATTCTTAGAAAAGTACAACTTTCCAAAACTGAACCAGGAAGAAATAGAAAATCTTAACAGACCCATCACAAGCATAGAAATTGAAACTGTAATCAGAAATCTTCCAGCAAACAAAAGCCCAGGTCCAGACGGCTTCACAGCTGAATGCTACCAAAAATTTACAGAACAGCTAACACCTATCCTACTCTTCCAGAAAATTGCAGAGGAAGGTAAACTTCCCAAATCATTCTATGAGGCCACCATCACCCTAATACCAAAACCTGACAAAGATGCCACAAAAAAAGAAACTACAGGCCAATATCACTGATGAACATAGATGCAAAAATCCTTAACAAAATTCTAGCAATCAGAATCCAACAACACATTAAAAAGATCACACACCATGACCAAGTGGGCTTTATCTCAGGGATGCAAGGATTCTTCAATATCCGCAAATCAATCAATGTAATTCACCACATTAACAAATTGAAAAATAAAAGCCATATTATTATCTCAATCGATGCACAGAAGGCCTTTGACAAAATTCAACATCGATTTATGATAAAAACTCTCCAGAAAGCAGAAATAGAAGGAACATACCTCAACATAATGAAAGCTATATATGACAAACCCACAGCAAAAATTATCGTCAATGGTGAAAAATTGAAAGCATTTCCCCTAAAGTCAGGAACAAGACAAGGGTGCCCACTTTCACCGCTACTATTCAACATAGTTCTGGAAGTTTTGGCCACAGCAATCAGAGAAGAAAAAGAAATACAAGGAATCCAAATCGGAAAAGAAGAAGTAAAAATTTCACTGTTTGCAGATGACATGATCCTCTACCTAGAAAACCCTAAAGACTCCACCAGAAAATTACTAGAGCTAATCAATGAATATAGTAAAGTTGCAGGATATAAAATCAACACACAGAAATCCCTTGTATTCCTATACATTAATAATGAGAAAGTAGAAAAAGAAACTAAGGAAACAATTCCATTCATCATTGCAACGAAAAGAATAAAATACTTAGGAATATATGTACCTAAAGAAACTAAAGACCTATATATAGAAAACTATAAAACACTGGTGAAAGAAATCAAAGAGGACACAAATAGATGGAGAAATATACCATGTTCATGGATTGGAAGAATCAATATAGTGAAAATGAGTATACTTTCAAAAGCAATCTACAGATTCAATGCAATCCCTATCAAGCTACCAGCGGTATTTTGCACAGAGCTAGAACAAATAATTTCACAATTTGTATGGAAATACAAAAAACCTCGAATAGCCAAAGCAATCTTGAGAAAGAAGAATGGAACTGGAGGAATCAGCTTGCCTGACTTCAGGCTCTACTACAAAGCCACAGTCATCAAGACAGTATGGTCTGGCACAAAGACAGAAACATAGATCAATGGAGCAAAATAGCCCAGAGATAAATCCACACACCTATGGACACCTTATCTTTGACAAAGGAGGCAAGAATATACAATGGAGTAAGACAACCTCTTTAACAAGTGGTGCTGGGAAAACTGGTCAGCCAGTTGTAAAAGAATGAAACTAGATCACTTTCTAACACCATACACAAAAATAAACTCAAAATGGATTAAAGATCTAAACGTAAGACCAGAAACTATAAAACTCCTAGAGGAGAACAAAGGCAAAACACTCTCCGACATAAATCACAGCAGGATCCTCTATGATCCACTTCCCAGAATACTGGAAATAAAAGCAAAAATAAACAAATGGGATCTAATCAAAATTAAAAGCTTCTGCACAACAAAGGAAACTATAAGCAAGGTGAAAAGACAGCCTTCGGAATGGGAGAAAATAATAGCAAAGGAAGCAACTGACAAACAACTAATCTCAAAAATATACAAGCAACTCCTGCAGCTCAATTCCAGAAAAATCAACGACCCAATCAAAAAATGGGCCAAAGATCTAAATAGATATTTCTCCAAAGAAGACATACAGATGGCTAACAAACTTATGAAAAGATGCTCAACATCACTCATTATCAGAGAAATGCAAATCAAGACCACAATGAGGTACCATTTCACACCAGTCAGATTGGCAGCGATCCAAAAGCCTCCTAGCAATAAATGCTGGAGAGGGTGTGGTGAAAAGGGAACCCTCTTAAACTGTTGGGTGGGAATGCAAACTAGTACAGCCACTATGGAGAACAGTGTGGAGATTCCTTAAAAAATTGCAAATAGAACTGCCTTATGACCCAGCAATCCCACTGCTGGGCATACACACCCAGGAAACCAGAACTGAAAGAGACACATGTACCCCAGTGTTCACTGAAGCACTGTTTATAATAGACAGGACATGGAAACAACCTAGATGTCCATCAGCAGATGAATGAACAAGAAAGCTGTGGTACATATACACAATGGAGTATTACTCAGCCATTAAAAAGAATACATTTGAATCAGTTCTATGAGGTGGATGAAATTGGAGCCAATTATACAGAGTGAAGTAAGCCAGAAAGAAAAACACCAATACAGTATACTAACACATATATATGGAATTTAGAAAGATGGTAATGATGGCCCTGTATGCGAGACAGCAAAAGAGACACAGATGTGTAGAACGGACTTTTGGACTCAGTGGGAGAGGGAGAGGGTGGGATGATTTGGGAGAATGGCATTGAAACATGTATACTATCATGTAAGAAATGAATCGCCAGTCTATGTTCGATACAGGATACAGGATGCTTGGGGCTGGTGCATGGGGATGATCCAGAGAGATGATATGGGGTGGAAGGTGGGAGGGGGGTTCATGATTGGGAACTCATATACACCCATGGTGGATTCATGTCAATGTATGGCAAAACCAATACAGTATTATAAAGTAAAATAAAGTAAAAATAAAAATTAAAAAAAAACTCTGTGAAATAGAATACAGGTCCTTGGAAATTATCCAATCACAGGAGAACATGCAGAAAAACAAAAAAGAGTGAAAGCTGGTTAAGAAAAACACTATCAAATATGAGATACCATTAAGTGAAATTTGGAAGAAGAAAAGAGAAAAAGAAAGGCCAGAAAAGATGTTTAAAGAAATAATGGCTGAGAACTTCCCAAATCTGGGGAAAGTCTTAGATATCTAAGTTCATGAAACTCACAGATCCACAAACAGCTTCAACTCAAAACAGTCTCCTCTAAGGCACATCATAATAAAATTGTCTACAATCAAAGACAAAAATAGAATTCTAAAAGCAGCAATACAAAAACAAAACAAACAGACAAACAACAAAAAAAAGAGAGCCTCCACAAGGCTCGAAATCTGATCGATTATATTCTTTGCAGCCAACGATGGAAAAGCTCTATACAGTCAGCAAAATGGCATCCAGTCACATTATTTCATGGCCAACAGATGGGGAAACAATGGAAATGACAGACTTTATTTTTATTTATGGCTCTAAAATCACTGCAGATGGTGACTGCAGCCACGAAATTAAAAGATGCTTGGTCCTTGGAAGAAAAGCTATGACCAACCTAGAGAGCATATTAAAAAGCAGAAACATTACTTTGCCAACAAAGGTCCATCTAGTCAAGGCTATGGTTTTTCCAGTAGTCATGTATGAATGTGAGAGTTGGACTATAAAGTCCCACTATATAGCTCAGCTGACTGTAAAGCTGAATGTTGAAGAATTGATGCTTTTGAACTGTGATGTTGGAGAAGATTCTTGAGAGTCTGTTGGACTTCAAGGAGATCAAACCAGAAAATCCTAATGGAAATCAGTCCTGACTATTCATTGGAAGGACTGGTGAGTCAGCTGAAACCCCAATACTTTGGCCACCTGAGGCGAAGAACTGACTCATTGGAAAAGGCGCTCATGCTGGGAAAGATTGAAGGCAGGAGGAGAAGGGGACAACAAAGGATGAGATGGTTAGGTGGGTGGCATCACCAGCTCGATGGACATGAATTTGAGTAAGCTCTGGGAGTTTGTGATGGGCAGGGAAGCCTCGTATGCTGCTATCCATGGGGTCACAAAATCGGACATGACTGAGTGACTGAACTGACTGACTGACTGACTGCCTCCATAAGGCTATCAGTGGATTTCTCAGCAGAAACTTGAAGGCCTGGAGAGACTAGTTTGATGTATTCAAAGTGCTAAAAGAAAACAAAAACAAAAAACCTGCCAAAAATAATTCACATGGCAAGTTTTCCTTCAGAAAGTCTTTTCTCAACCTAACAAAAGCCAAGGGAGTCCATCACCACTAGATCTGCCTTATCAGAAATGCTGAAAGGAGTTTTTGAGCTGAAATGAGAGTGCTGCTTAGTAATATGAGAACATATGAAAATATGAAACACACTGGTAGATTTAAAAATATAATCAGATTCAGATAAGTCTAATAATATAATACAGTGTTTTGTTAACCACTATATTATAAAGGTTATAGGATAAAAGTATTAAATATAACTATAGTTACAATAATTGTCAATGGATACACAATATTAAAAGATATAAACATAAAATGTTGGAGGGGAGAGTGAAAGTATAAAGTTTCTGAATGTAATCTTAAACTGTTAATGTAAAATAATAGACTCATATCTATAAGATATTTCATTCAAAGCACAAAACAGAAACCTATAGTAGATAAAGAGAAGAGAATCAAAGCATACCACTATAGAAAGTTACTATTTCACAAAAGAAGATAGCAAGAGAGGAAGAAAGGAACAAAGGACTACAAAACAGTCAGAAATCAAGTGTTAAGATGGCATTAGTAAGTCCTTACCTATTAATAATTGCTTTCAATGTAAGTGGATTAGAATCCCCAATCAAAGGTGGAGAGTGGTTGGATGGATTAAAAAGATCAAGACCTATCTGATGCTGGCCGGGTGGTTTCTGTTCAGTTGCTCAGTCATGTCAGATTCTTTGTGACCCCATGGACTACAGCATGCCAGGCTTCCCTGTCCTTCACCATCTCCAGGAAATTATCCAGGTTATCCACGTAGCTGAAGATAATTTTTTTTTAACCATTATATTAAAAGTAACTTGAGAATCACAGAAACTTTCAAATCAGGACTACAAGTGAATTTTATTATAAGGTCAGGCCTGCATTTAATTGTCATATACAGAAGTAGATTTTTACCAACATAAATAATTCTCTTTTTGTTACTAATAGTTTAAAGGAAAAAATTATGTTTTTTTTTTGTTTTTTTTTTTACCTAAAATGCCTGGCATAGAAAGAAATTTAACCATGAGTCTCACCAAAATTGAGTATTGCTCAATAAAGTTAGTGAATAAACCGTCAAGTAAATAGAACCATCTATGTGTGCAAGTGCCATTCAACAAAATTTCACATGAACATACTTGAAATTAGGAAAATTGATTATATTACTTGTTTCAGTGACAGTGCAAACTAGGGAAAACATGAGTATCTTATTAAAGGAATTAGGCAAAAGGTTTCATAGGATATAGAAATTGTGAGGTGATTTGGAGAGTGTCTAAGGAGGTAGAGGTTTCTTTTTGATTGAAATCTGTCATGTATCAGGGGTAATTTTATCATTCAGCATTTCAGTAAATTTTGTTTGTAAGTAAGGAAGGCCGTAATAAAGATAAATAATTGGTTCAAAGTAGCAATTACTCATTTTAGCCAAGAGAGGGCATTGTTTGACATTTTGAAGATAGTACAGTGACCTTGATTTTGTCTGTGATTAGACAAAATAGTGAAATGACTTTGTTTCATCTCCTTAGGTTCATAGTTTCAGAGTACCCTTGCAAGATTGTTTATGTCCAAATAGAGAACAAACTGGCCAGCTTGTAATAAAACTGGCATTTAACTATGAACATTAGATCAGTTCCAGATATCAGATCTAATTTTATCTTTGTCATTAATAACAAGTCTTTATTTTCTTAACACCATGATGTGAAGACAGCTAAGAAAGGTCATGTCACTGGCCTCACAAATTACCACTGTAGTTGCTGTTTGGTGGATTCTAGTCTTCAGCAGTGGACAATAATATCTCATTGATTGCTATTATTATCTATATTACAGTGGGTTGGTATTTGCTTTTTGTTTATTGGTAATTAATTTTCCTTCAAAAAAGTAATTTTAATCTTCCCACTTCATAAGCAATTCTCTTTGATTTTTAAACATCTAGAAAATATAAACAATGGATAATAAAAACCATCTCTTAATTCCACTGTGCATAAAATTGTTAATATTTTCATGTGCATAGTAACTCAAAAATTAATAGTGGCTCAACTATGGAGTTTTAAACTTGGTTTGATAGGGGATCCTCTAGAAAAAACTCCCGCCTATGATGAGGTGTAGGCTGGTAGCTTTTTTTTCATGTTTATGCATATATGCATGCATGCATGTACACAAGTTTTTGTCAAAGTATCTATAGAGTTGAATAACTTTTCACCAGTTGAACATCCCTATGTAATCACCAAATAGATCAAGACGTAATACAGTACATCCTAAGTAATATTCTTTATGCCTCTTTTGAGTCCCTCCATCACAACCTTTCAGCTCTTCCACAAATGTAACCTTAAACTGACTGCTAATGCTACAGAATTTTCTTTCCTGCTTTTGTGTATGTGCTCAGTCACTTGAGTCATGTCTGACTCTCTGATTTCATGGACTATAGCCCACCAGGCTCCTCTGTCCACAGGATTCTACAGGCAAGAATACTGGAGTGAGTTGCCATTCCCTTCTTCAAGGTATCTTCCTGACCCAGGGATCAAACCCATGTCTCATGTCTCCTACATTGGCAGGCGGGTTCTTTATTACTAGTGCCATGGTCAGATTATGTTTTTAATTTCATATTCCTGCTTTTAATTTCATATAAATGTATTGTCTGTGAATAATGACTTTTATTTTTTTCTTTTTGTCTTTTGTACTGAATAGACCTCTGGTACCATGTGAAATAGAACTGACAGTGGCAGACAGCCTAGTCTTATTCTTAATTTTAGGGGAGGGAAAAATGTTTTTAATTGTTCACCAGTAATTACAATGTTAATTATGTTTCCATCTGTGGTCCTTTTCTTTCTAACTTAATGACTTCCTTCAATATTTGTTCATTGAAGTTTTTGGTGATAATTTCTCTCAGTCTTTATTTGCTGGTATTTTGCCTTCAGTTTTGAAGGGTATTTTTGATGAATACAGAATCAGGTTTGTCAGTTATTTTAGCCATTCCTTTGAAAATGTCATTCTTCTCTCTTCGTTTTATATGGCTCTTTGTGTTTGTTTTTTTTTTTTTTTCCTTTTGTTTTTGCTTTCTTTTCTTTAGCCTATAGGCTTGATTTTCAAGTTTCTTCATGCATACCCTACTGAAAGTTCATAGTAAATCTTAAAACTGTGGCTTGATGTTTTTTTTATTAGTTTCAAAAAGTGCCCTACTACTATTTCTTAATGTATTTTTGTGCCTCATTTGCTCTCTGCTCTCCTCCCTGGAGCCTAAGTTTATGTATTTTAGCTACATATGCCTTGTTATATATGTATACTTTATGTTGTTTCATATTTTTAACTTTATTTTTAGTGTGTATACTTTTCCATGACCTACAGAGTTGGACACGACTGAAGCGACTTAGCAGCAGCAGCAGCAGCAGCAGCAACCTTAATATTACAGAATTTTCAATTGAGTCTATTATGTTCTTAATTTCAATTTCTGTATTTTTAAGTTCTAGAGCTTTCATTTGATTGCTCTTTATGATTTCCATGTTTCTGCTGGTAGTCTGCCTTTTCATATTTAATTTATGAAAATTAATGATAATTATTTTAATGCTCTACATCAATACCAATATAACTGAGTCTTCAGCTAAGTCTATTTTGTTGGTATTCCCCCCCCCAAGATATTGATCTATTCTTGAATTTTTGAATGCTTGCTTTTTTAAATCACATACTTTTTTTTTTAAAGCATGTAAAGGCAACTCAAAATTTATTGATGTTTATCTTCCCCCAGAGACTACTAATCTTTATTTTTTTCAAACTTTGGACAGTGAAATCAGCTGTCTGCTTAAGCCATGACACAAGGAATGGGTCCCTCTTTCTTTGTGAGGTTTTGAGTCCCAGTTTTGCCCTTCAGCCTCACAAACTGTCAGTTTCTGCTATTATTTCCTTTAGCTTCCCAGGATCTTGACTAAGACATTGTGACTACATTTGGAATCAACACATATCTTGAAGAGACAGCAGTACCAATGTAAAGCTCTTCTCTATGAATTTTCTTTGTCTTTTGGAAAATATTGTGTCTTTGCTATTTCCTTCTTGATTCTGCAACTCTCAGATGCCTTAATTTTTAAAAATTAATTAATTTTTTTATTGAAGGATATTTGCTTTAGAGAATTTTGTTGTTTTCTGTCAAACCTCAACATGAATTAGCCGTAAGTATACATATATCCAATCCCTTTAGATCCTCTCTCCCATCACCCACCCATTCCACCCCTCTAGGTTGATACAGAGCCCCTGTTTGAGTTTCCTGAGCCATAGAGCAAATTCTCGTTGGCTGTCTATTTTACATATGGTAATGTAGGTTTCCATGATACTATTTCCCCACATCTCACCCTCTCCTCCCTCTTTCCCCATGTTCATAAGTCTATTCTCTATGTCTGTTTCTCATTGTTGCCCCATAAATAAATTCTTCAGTACCATTTTTCTAGATTCCATATATATGTGTTAGAATATGATATTTATTGTTCTCTTTCTGACTTGCTTCACTCTGTATAATAGGTTCTAGGTTCATCCACCTCATTAGAACTGTCTCAAATGCATTTCTTTTTACGGCTAAGTAATATACCATTGTGTTTATGTAATACAAAATCTTTATCCATTCATCTGTCAATGGACATCCAGGTTGCTTTCATGTTCTAGATATTGTAAATAGTGCTGCAATAAACAATGTGATAGATGTGTCTTTTTCACTTTTGGTTTCCTTAGGGTATATATATATATAGGAATGGAATTGCTGGGTCATATGGTGGTTTTCCTGGGCTTTCCTGGTGGCTCAGAGGTTAAAGCATCTGCCTGCAATGCAGGAGACCTGGGTTTGATCCCTGGGTTGGGAAGATCCCCTGGAGAAGGAAATAGCAATCTACTCCAGTAGTCTTGCCTGGAGAATCCCATGGATGGAGGAGCCTGGTGGGATATAGTCCACAGGGTCGCAAAGAATCAGATACGACTGAGTGACTTCACTTTCATGACGGTTTTATTCCTAGTTTTTAAGGAATCTCCATACCACCTTCCATAGTATCAATTTACATTCCCACCAACAGTGCAAGAGTTTTCCCTTTTCTACACATCCTCTCCAGCATTTATTGTTTGTAGACTTTTTGATAATGGCCATTCTGGCAGTGTGAGGTGATGTGTCATTGTAGTTTTGATTTGCATTTCTCTAATAATGAGCTATGTACATCATGAGAAACACTGGGCAGGAGGAACTACAAGCTGTAATCAATTGCTGGGAGAAATATCAATAATCTCAGATATGTAGATGACACCACCCTTATGGCAGAAAGTGAAGAAGAACTAAAGAGCCTCTTGATGAAAGTGAAAGAGGAGAGTGAAAAGGTTGGCTTAAAGCTCAACATTCAGAAAACGAAGATCATGGCACCTGGTCCCATCACTTCCTGGCAAATAGATGGGGAAACAGTGGAAACAGTGTCAGAGTTTATTTTTCTGGGCTCCAAAATCACTGCAGATGGTGATTGCAGCAATGAAATTAAAAGACACTTACTCCTTGCAAGGAAAGTTATGACCAACCTAGATAGCATATTCAAAAGCAGAGCCATTATTTTGCCAACAAAGGTCCATCTAGTCAAGGCTATGGTTTTTCCAGTGGTCATGTATGGATGTGAGTTGGACTATAAAGAAAGCTGAGCGCTAAAGAATTGATGCTTTTGAACTGTGGTGTTGGAGAAGACTCTTGAGAGTCCCTTGGACTGCAAGGAGATCCAGCCAGCCCATCCTAAAAGAGATCAGTCCTGGGTGTTCATCGGAAGGACTGATGTTGAAGCTGAAACTCCAATACTTGGTCACCTGATGCGGAGACCTGACTCATTTGTAAAGACCCTGATGCTGGGAAAGTTTGAAGGCAGGAGGAGAAGGGGATGATAGAGGATGAAATGGTTGGATGTCATCACCGATTTGATGGATGTGGGTTTGGGTGGACTCCTGGAGTTGGTGATGGACAGGGAGGCCTGGCATGCTGTGGTTCACGGGGTCATAAAGAGTCAGACACGACAGAGCAACTGAACTGAACTAAACTGTTGAGCATCTTTTCATGTATTTGTCAGGCATCTGTATGTCTTCTTTGGAGAAATGTTTCTTTAGGTCTTTAACCCGTTTTTGATTGGGCTGTTTGTTTTTCTGGTATTGAGTTGTATGAGCTACTTGTATATTTTGGAAATTAATCCTTTGTTTGTTGTTTCATTTGCTCTTATTTTCTCCCATTCTGAGGGTTGTCTTTTCACCTTGCTTATACTTTCCTTTGCTGTGCAAAAGCTTTTAAGTTTAATCAGGTCCCACTTCTTTACTCTTATTTTTATTTCCATTACTCTAGGAGGTGGGTCACAGAGAATCTTGTTTTTGCTTATACTTTCCTTTGATGTGCAAAAGTTTTTAAGTTTAATTCCCACTTCTTTACTCTTGTGTTTATTTCCATTACTCTAGGAGGTGGGTCACAGAGAATCTTGCTTTGATTTATGCCATCGAGGTTTCTGCCCATGTTTTCCTCTAAGAGGTTTATAGTTTCTTGTCTTACATTTAGGTCTTTAATCCATTTTGAATTTATCTTTGTGTGTGGCGTTAGGAAGTGTTCTAATTTCATTCTTTGACATGTAGCTGTCCAATTTTCCCAGCACCATTTATTTAAGAGACTGTCTTTGCCACATTGTATATTCTTGCCTCCTTTGTCAAAAATAAGGTGCCCACAGGTGCATGGGTTTACTTCTGGGCTTTCAATCTTGTTCCATTGGTCTGTTTCTGTTTTTGTGCCAGTAGCATATTGTCTTGATGACTGTAGCTTTGTAGTATAATCTGAAGTCAGGAAGGTTGATTCCTCCAGCTCCATTCTTCTTTCTCAAGACTACTTTGGCTATTCAGGGTCTTTTGTGTTTCCAAATGAATTGTGCAATTTTTTATTCTAGTTCTGTGAAAACTGCCATTGGTCATTTGATAGGGATTGCATTGAATCTGTAGATTGCATTTAGTAGTATAGTCATTTTCACAATATTGATTCCTCCTAACCGGGAACATGGAATATCTCTCCATCTGTTTATGTCATCTTTGATTTCTTTCATTAGTGTCTTATAATTTTCTGTGTACAATTCTTTAGTCTCTTTAGGTAAGATTATACCTAGATATTCTTTTTCTTGCAATGGTGAGTGGAATTGATTCCTTAATTTCTCTTTCTGATATTTCATTGTTACTATATAGAAATGCAAGTGATTTATGTATATTGATTTTGTGTCCTGCAACTTTGCTAAGTATACTCATTAGCTCTCGTAATTTTATGATACTATCTTTAGGGTTTTCTACATACAGTATCATGTCATCTGCAAAAAGTGAGAGTTTTACTTCTTCTTTTCGGATCTGGATTCTTTTTGTTTGTTTTTCTTCTCTGATTGCTATAGGTAGGACTTTCAGAGCTATGTTGAATAATAGTGGTGAAAGTGGACAACCTTGTTTTTTTCCTGATATTAGCAGAACTGCTTTCAGTATCTCAACATTGAGAATAATGTTTGATCTAGGCTTATCATATATGGCCTTTATTATGTTGAGGTAGGTTCCTTCTATGCCAATTTTGAAGGGTTTTAATCGTAGGTGAGTGCTGAATTTTGTCAAAGGCTATGGAAGAATCCTTGCATCCCTGGAATAAACCAAACATGATCTGGTGTATAAGTTTTTTGATGTATTTCTGAATTCTCTTAGTTAAAATTTTGTTGAGGATTTTTACATCTATGTTCATCAGTGATATTGGCATATAATTTTAATTTTTTGTGTTGTCTTTGTCTGGTTTTGGTTTCAGGGTGATGGTGGCCTCAGAGATTGAGTTTGGAATTGTTCCTTTCTCTGCAAATTTTTGAAAGAGTTTTAGAATGATAAGCATTAGTTCTTTTCTAAATATTTGATAGAATTCTCCTGTGAAGCCATCTGGTCCTGGGCTTTTGTTTTCTGGGAGATTTTTTTATTACAATTTCAATTTCAGTGCTCGTAATTGGATTGTTCATAATTTCTATTTCTTCCTGGTTCAGTCTTGGAAGATTGATTTTTTCTAAAAATCTATTTCTTCCAGGTTATCGATTTTATTGCCATGTAGTTTTTCATAATAGTCTCTTATAATCGTTTGCATTTCTTTATTGTCTGTTGTAACCTCTCCTTTTTCATTTCTAATTTTGTTGATTTGATTCTTCTCTCTTTTTTCCTTGATGAATCTGGCTAAAGATTTATCAATTTTGTTTATCTTCTCAAAGAATCAGCTTTTAGTTTTCTTAATCTTTACTATTGTTTCTGTCATTTCTTTTTCATTTATTTCTTCTCGGATCTCTATGACTTCATTCCTTCTACTAATTTTCGGTGATTTTTGTTTGTTTGTTTTTCTTTTCCCAGTTGTCGTAGGTTTAAAGTTAGGCTGGCTATTTGATGTTTTTATTGTTTCTTGAGGTAGGATTGTATTGTTATAAACTTCCCTCTTATATCTGCTTTGGCTGCATCTCATAGGTTTTTTTTTTTTTTTTTT
>SJYQ01096370.1:74565-91870 GCA_006410935.1 Redunca redunca
TCTTTTTTTTTTTTTGCTCCTTATTATTTATTTATTTTTACTTTACAATACTGTACTGGTTTTGCCATACATTGACATGAATCCGCCACGGGTGTACATGAATTCCCAATCCTGAACCCCCTCCCACTACCCTCCCCATATCATCTCTCTGAGTCATCCCAGTGCACGTGTTTTCATTGTCATTTGTTACAAGACATCTTTTAATTTCCCTTTTGATTTTTTCAGTAGCCTGTTGGTTATTTAGAAACGCGTAGCTTAATTTCCATGTGTTTGTGTTTCTGACATTTTCTTCCCATATAATTGATATCTAGTCCCATAGTGTTGTAGTCAGAGATGATGTTTGATATGATTTGAATTTTCTTAAATTTGCTGAGATTTGATTTGTGACCCAAGATGTGGGCTATCCTGGAGAATGCTCCATGTGCATTTGAAAAGAAGGTGTATTCTTCTGCCTTTGGATGGAATGTCCTGCAGATATTGATAAGATCCATTTCATCTAATGTACATTTAAGACTTGTGTTTCCTTATTAATTTTTTGTTTTGATGATCTGTCCATTGGTGGAGTGTGGTGTTAAAGTCTCCTACTAGTATTATGTTACTGTTAATTTCTCCTTTTATGTCTGTTAGTGTTTGTCTTATGTACTGAGTGCTCCTGTGTTGGGTGAATAGATATTTACAATTGTTATGCCTTCCTCTTGGATTGATCTCTTGATCATTATGTATTGTCCTTCCTTATCTCTTGTCATCTTCTTCATTTTAAGGTCTGTTTCGTTTGGTATGAGGATGGCTACTTCAGCTTTCTTTTGCTTCCCATTTGCATGGAATATATTTTTCCAGACTGTCACTTTCAATCTATATGGGTCTTTAGGTCTGAAGTGGGTGTCTTGTAGACAGCATATAAATGGATCTTGTTTTTGTATCCATTCAGCCAGGCTGTGTCTTTTGGTTGGAGCATTTAATCCATTTACATTTAAAGTAATTATTGTTATATATGTTCTTATTGCCATTTTCTTAATTGTTTGGAGTTGATTTTGTAGATCTTCTTTCTTCTCGTGTATCTCTTGACTATGTGAGTCCCTTTTACATTTGTTGTAAACCTGGTTTGGTGGTACTGCATTCTCTTCACTTTTGCTTGTCTGCAAAGCTTTTTATTTCTCCATCAATTTTCAATGACATCCTTGCCAGGTGCAGTAATCTTGCTTGTAGATTTTTCCCTTTCAGTACTTTATAGACATCCTGCCATTCCCTTTTGGCCTGCAGAGTTTCTCCTGAAAGATCAGCTATTAAGCGTATGGAGTTTCCATTGTATGTTAATTGTTGCTTCCTTTTTGCTGCTTTTAATGTTCTTTCTTTGTGTTTAGTCTTTGTTAGTTTGATTAGTATGTATCTTGGCTTGTTTCTCCTTGGGTTTATCCTGTTTGGGACCCTTTGTGCCTCTTGGACTTGATTGACTATTTCTTTTCCATGTTGGGATACTTTTCAACTATAATCTCTTCAAAATTTTTCTCATACCCTTTTTCTCTTCTTCTGGGATCCCTATAATTTGAAGGGTGGTACATTTGACATTGTCCCAAAGGTCTGAGACTATCCTCAGTTCTTTTCATTCTTTTTAATTTATTCTGCTCCTTAGGAGTTATTTCCACGTTTTAATATTCCAGTTCAGTTCAGTTCAGTTCAGTTCAGTCGCTCAGTCGTGTCTAACTCTTTGTGACCCCATGAATCGCAGCACGCCAGGTCTCCCTGTCCATCACCATCTCCCGGAGTTTACTCAGACTCACGTTCATTGAGTCCATGATGCCATCCAGCCATCTCATCCTCTGTGGTCCCCTTCTCCTCCTGCCCCCAATCCCTCCCAGCATCAGAGTCTTTTCCAATGAATCAACTCTTCGCATGAGGTAGCCAAAGTACTGGGGTTTCAGCTTTAGCATCATTCCTTCCAAAGAAATCCCAGGGCTGATCTCCTTCAGAATGGATGGGTTGGATCTTCTTGCAGTCCAAGGGACTCTCAAGAGTCTTCTCCAACACCACAGTTCAAAAGCATCAATTCTTCGGTGCTCAGCTTTATTCACAGTCCAACTCTCACATCCATACATGACCACAGGAAAAACCATAGCCTTGACTAGACAGACCTTAGTCAGCAAAGTAATGTCTCTGCTTTTGAATATGCTATCTAGGTTGATCATAACTTTTCTTCCAGTTCACTGATTCTTTTTTCTGCTTCAGATATTCTGCTATTGATTCCTTCTAGCATATTTTTAATTTCAGTGATTGGATTGTTTCTCTCTGTATATTTATTATTTAATTCTTCTAGGTCTTTGTTAATTTATTCTTTCATTGTCTCCATGTTGTTTCCATGGTTATTGATCATCTTTACTATCATTATTCTGAATTCTTTTTCAGGTAGTTTTACTTATTTTCTCTCCATTTATTTGGACTTCTGTGTTTCTAGTTTTTTCCTTCATTTGTGTAGTATTCTTTACCTTTTCATTCTTTTTAACTTATTGTGTTTGAGATCTCCTTTTCCCAGGCTTCAAGGGACATTGAATTCTTTCCTTGAAGAAGGTTGAATACGTTCCTCCTTTTGGTTCTGCCCTTCTAAGGTTGGTCCAGTGGTTTGTGTAAGGTTTGTCTACGTTATGATTTGTGCTGATTTTTGTTTGTTTGTTTGTTCCCTTTTCCTCTGATGGGCATGGCTGAGGAGTGAGGTGGTAATCCTGTATGCTGATGAGCGGGTTTGTAGTTTTGCTTTGTTTTGTTTTTAGATGAGGCCTCCTGCACAGGGTGCTTCTGGTGGTTGAGTGATGCTGGGTCTTGTATTCAAGTGGTGTCATTTGTATAAGCTCTCACTATTTGATACTCCTTAGGGATATATCTCTGGTAGTCTAGGGTTTTGGAGTCAGTGCTCCCACTCCAAAGGCTCAGGGCTTGATCTCTGGTCATGAATGAAGATTCCACAAGTGGTTTGTAATGGCATTAAGTGAGATAAAACAAATATCCCAAAACAGAAAACCAAAATCAAGCCCAGACAAATGGCAGTTACAAAATTAAGCAAATAATAATTAAAATGATGGAATATACACATATACGTATACACCCATGAACAAAGTGAAAACAGTCCAACAAAAATAAAGTACAGTAGATTGACCCAGTGAACAAAGGAAATCAAAAGTTATTTTTACCAGTTAAGAACAAAATTAACTAAAGCACAAACTGGAAAACAAAACTAAAGCAAGGTGCCAAGTGGGGAATAAAGCAATAAAAACAAAACTAACAAATATTTTGAGAGGACAGGAAAGGAAAAGAATAGATATGCAAAATTAAATAGAGGTAGATGAAAAAGATTTATATATATTAAAGATTAACTGCAATGGGAAAAGAATAGTAGGAAAGGCAAACAAAGCAATAAATGTAGAAAAAATATAATCAGTCAGTTCAGTTCAGTTGCTCAGTCTTGTCTTACCCTTTGAGCCCCTATGGACTATAGCATGCCAGGCGTCCCTGTCCATCACCAATTCCTAGAGCTTAATCAAACTCATGTCCATTGAGTTGGTGATGCCATCCAACCATCTCATCCTTTGTCGTCCTCTTCTCCTCGTGCCTTCAATCTTTCCCTGCATCAGGGTCTTTTCTAGTGAGTCAGTTCTTCACTTCAGGTGGCCAAAGTATTGAAGTATCAGCTTCAGCAACAGTCCTTCTAATGAATATTTAGCACTGATTACCTTTAGGATGGATTGGTTGGATCTCCTTGCAGTCCAAGAGACTCTCAAGAATCTTCTCCAACACCAAATTTCAAAAGCATCAATTCTTCAGCCCTCAGCTTTCTTTATAGTCCAACTCTCACATCAATACATGACTACTGGAAAAACCATAGCTTTTGGCAAAGTAATGTTTCTGCTTTTTAATATTCTGTCTAGGTTGGTCATAACTTTTCTTCCAAGGAGCAAGCATCTTTTAATTTCATGGCTGCAGTTACCATCTGCAATGATTTTGGAGCCCAAGAAAATAAAGTTTGTCACTCTTTCCAATATTTCCCCATCTATTTCCCATGAAGTGATGGGACCAGATGCCATGATCTTAGTTTTCTGAATGTTGAATAATTCAGAAAAGTTCTAAATTAACTTTTTACTCTCATTTGATCCGGTCCCATCACTTCATGGGAAATAGATGGGGAAATGGTAGAAACAGTGTCAGACTATTTTTTTGGGCTCCAAAATCACTGAAGATGGTGAGTGCAGCCATGAAATTAAAAGATGCTTACTCCTTGGAAGAAAATTTATGACCAACCTAGATAGAATATTCAAAACGGAGACATTACCTTGCCGACTAAGGTCTGTCTAGTCAAGGCTATGGTTTTTCCTCTGGTCATGTATGGATGTGAGAGTTGGACTGTGAAAAAGGCTGAGCGCTGAGAATTGATGCGTTTGAACTCTGGTGTTGGAGAAGACTCTTGAGAGTCCCTTGGACTGCAAGGAGATCCAACCAGTCCATTCTGAAGGAGATCAATCCTAGGATTTCTTTGGAAGGAATGATGCTGAAGCTGAAACTCCAGTACTTTGGCCACCTCATGCGAAGAGCTGATTCATTGGAAAAGACTCTGATGCTGGGAGGGATTGGGGGCAGGAGGAGAAGGGGACGACCCAGGATGAGATGGCTGGATGGCATCATGGACATGATGGACGTGAGTCTAAGTGAACTCCGGGAGATGGTGATGGACAGGGAGGCCTGGCGTGCTGTGATTCATGGGGTCACAAAGAGTCGGACACGACTGAGCAACTGAACTGAACTGAACTGAACTTGATGAAAGCTATAACAGGTTTAAAAAATTAAAAATTAAATTATAAAAAAGAGAAGAAAAAAAAAAAACAGAAGAAGAAAGAAAAAAGAAAACTCCACAGAACTGTAAAAGCCCAAGATAGAGGCAGAGGTTTATAAGAATAATAAAAATTGTGACTGAATATACACATATTATATACCCCCATAAGCAAAATCAAAACAGTTCAACAAAGGTAAAGTACAATAGGTTGACACAGCAAACATAGGAAACCAAGAATTATATCTACTGAACAAAACTAATTAAAGCACAAATTGGAAAACAAAGTAAAGCAAGTTGCCAATTGGGGAATAAAGCAATGAAGATAAAACTAACAAATATGTTGTGAGAAAAGGAGAGAAAGAAAAGAAAGAAAGAATAGATATGCAAACTACATAAAGGTAGCTAAAGAAGATTTATATATGTTAAAGTTTAACTGCAAGGGGAAAAGAACAGTAGTATAAGTAAACAAAAGAATAAATGTAGAAAAAATAATAATAGATTTTAAAAATTAAAATTAAAAAAGAGAAAAGAAAAGGAAAACTCTACAGGTTTGCAAAAGCCCACCATAGAGCCAGAGGTTTATAACAACAATAAAAAACGTGAATTAGGAAATAAAAAAAGCTCAAAGATAATTAGGTTTCATAGTGCCAACTACAATAGAGGGAGAGAAAATGGAAAAAGAATATCCAAAAGAATCTACAGAATAAGCCAAAACATAAGAATAACTAAAGTTTGCCTTGAGTCACTGCTGTCAGAGTCCTTTCCCTCTGGGAGTCACTGTTCACTTCACTTCCCTAGGATACCCTCCAACACTGTGCTGATCTCTGGACCTACTGTGGAGGCAGCGGACTCTAATCTGGTCCTACTCCTGTGTGTTTTTGCCTCCAATGTCCACAGCTATCAGAACTAGTGTGTTTTCTTTTGTGGGAACTCTCAGTGTTCATAGACACAGAGTCTGCCTAGTTGATTGTGTGGATTTAATCTGCAGCTTGTACAGCTGGTGGGAAGGTTTTCGGTCTTCTTCCTTATCCACACTGCCCCTGGGTTTCCACCTCTACATGTGGGTCGTCCATTGTCACTTGCTTCTGATGCTGCCCTGGAGGACTTGGGTTTTCCTCTGTGAAGGTCAGGTGTGGAGGTGGTGCAGCTTCTTTGGTTCCAGGGATTCTGGCAGCACCAGGCACTCAGGGGAGTTGGCATCTAGGGCAGCAGGAAAAATAATGCTCTAGAAGGGTATGTCAATCAGTATTGACCAATGTGCAACAGTATTCTTGCTTGGGGAATACCCTCTGACAGAGAAGCCTGACAGGCCATAGTTTTCAGGGCCACAAGACCCTGAGTTGGATACAACTGAAGCCACCATGAGTGCACAGATGCAAGACGTTTTTTTTTGCCTGTGGAATCTCTGCCCCAGTGAGAGTTGAAAGTGAAGATGGCACAGCTGCTTGGCTTGCAGGGACCTAGTGGTGCCAAGTGTGCAGGGTCACAGACTGCCTCCACTGCAGGATTTATAGCCCTATCAGAGTCTTTTCTTTTTTTTTTGAGCCTCTTGTAGCTGGCGATCAGAAGGACTCTTTGGCCAGTCTTTCTCCATAGCTCTGCCTGTTCAGGCACTTAGAAGACTCCCTTGCCTGGGGTCCTTCTTTGTTGTTGGGTGCCTCAGGCACATAGAGGGCCCCCCGTGGCTGGGGTCCTACTCTGTAGATCAGCATGTCATGTCAGGCACTTAAAGGGGCACCCTGAGTGTGGTCCAACCCTGTAGTTCAGTGTGTTTGATGGGCCAGAGTGTCTATTGTTCAGCTGCCAATGGTGGCATGTGGGGAAAGAGAGGCTATGGTGATGGCTCCACTCCCCACACATGACTCAGAAGTATTGCCTTGCTTCCATGGCTGCACGACTTTCCTCCACAGGCATTTCCCACCACAGTCTCCTCCCTCACATCCTTTCAATCTGTCTCTCTCCTTCACCAGCAGCCCTCGCTTGGGATTGCTCCACAGTCCCTAAACTCCAGCTCCCAGCTGCTGTGCCTTCCAGGGAACCTGCGTCCCTGTCTGGGTTATATACGGCTGTGGAAAGGACTGTCAGAGTCTCATTACATTTAGGCTGCCCCACATCAGCTGTTTCACTCTCAGCCTTAAATATTTCTCCTTTGACTGAGACAAATGCCCTGCTGTGGGGATCAGACCCCTGCTTCATTTCCCCCACCCACTGAGGGCAAGTCCAGCCTTACTAACACTCCTGTTTTCCACCCTAGTTCCTTCCTCCTACTGACTTTTATGTGGCTCTATATCTTCTTTTCCTCTGGTCAGGTACTCCTGTCTGCTCTCAGCTGGTATTCCACATGCACTTCTGTGTATGAAAGTGTATTTCTGATGTATCCACACAGAGAGATGTACTCCATGTCCTCCTACTCCTCTGCCATCTTGGTCTCCAATTTTTTTTTTAATTTGTCATTGTCAGTAGTCATTTTCAGTGAGAAGGTGGCTTGAAGAAAACTCTTTTACCATTGCCTCCAGCAGTAATCTACTGGGTTGATACTTAATTCCTTCCTTCAGAATCTTCAATTTCAATAGATTCCATATTTAGTAAAATTTTATATGTTAATCTATTATAATAAAAACAGCAGAAAACAATCTCTATTCAGAAAGTCCACAAAAAGTCCATGCCTAAATTTAGTACTTTATTATACAGTGCTCAGTAGGGTCTAGAGCTGTAGAAATGGTGAGACAAAGAAACAAATCATTAATAGCTTACATCTGAGCTATTTTTGAAAACTCAAATGTCTCTGCCATAAGCCCAAAGATCCCTATAATAACAATGATATCAAGGACAATTCTTTCCTGGAAAGGAGAAGATTTATGAAGAATTTTAAAAGGCACAGCTGGCATTTATAAGCTGGTCCAGTCAAATTGTCAAGTAAGATATAATTTTGTGTATATGGTAAAGGCTTATGGATAATAAATATTAAATATGTATTTTCCTTCTAGAAGCTTATAATTTACTTGGTGAGCATAGAGTAAAATAAATATTAATAACAAATATAACATAATAAAAGATAAAATAATTAAAATGTAAGAGCAATAATGATTACATAGGGATGGATTCATTGAAGAAGGCTTTAAAGATTAGGCAGGATTTAAGTTCAATTTTAAAAACTTGTAGGATTTATTTTGAGATGAATAAAAGTATCATTTGACAATTCAGTTCAGTTCAGTTCAGTCACTCAGTCATGTCCAACACTTTGCGACCCCATGAGTCACAGCACACCAGGCCTCCCTGTCCATCACCAACTCCCAGAGTTTACTCAAACTCATGTCCATGGGGGCGATGTTGCCATCCAGCCATCTCATCCTCTGCATCCCCTTTTCCTCCTGTCCCCAATCCCTCCCAGCATCAGTGTCTTTTCTAACGAGTAAACTCTTTGCATGAGGTGGCCAAAATATCGAAGTTTCAGCTTTAGCATCAGTCCTTCCAATGAACACCCAGGAGTGATCTCATTTAGGATGGACTGGTTGGACCTCCTTGTAGTCCAAGGGACTCTCAAGAGTTTTCTCCAACACCACAGTTCAAAAGCATCAATTCTTCAGTGCTCAGCCTTCTTCACAATCCAACTCTCACATCCATACATGACTACTGGGAAAACCATAGCTTTGACTAGACGGACCTTTGTTGGCAAAGTAATGTCTCTGCTTTTCAATATGCTATCTAGGTTGGTCATAACTTTTCTTCCAAGGAGTAAGCGTCTTTTCATTTCATGGCTGCAGTCACCATCTGCAGTGAATTTGGAGCCCCAAAAAATAAAGTCTGACACTGTTTCCCCATCTATTTGCCATGAAGTGATGGGACCAGATGCCATGATCTTAGTTTTATGAATGATGAGTTTTAAGCCAACTTTTCCACCATTGAAGGTGAAGGTGAAGTCACTCAGTTGTGTCCGACTCTTTGCGACCCCATGGACTATAACCTACTAGACTTCTCCGTCCATGGGATTCTCCAGGCAAAGATACTGGAGTGGATTGCCATTTCCTTTCCACCATTACCTGGACTTTAATGCTAGAGTCTATAAGATAGCAGAAGTAAATTCACATTCTGAAAATTTACTCTCAAACTGGTCTACTTTTAACTGAAAAATAGTGACAGGGATTAAGGAATTCTGTAACAGAAAATCTGTTATTCATTTCTCCTTGCTCCTCCCCACTAATTATGGCTATACTGTCTGGAAATAATTCAAGAGCCAACCCAAGAGGAAGCATGATAGATGAATGGCGGAAGCCTAAATGTTTAGGGCACTGAAGACTAAAAGAACAGTATAAATGCAGGACATCTAATGACCCCTACCCAGCAGAAAAAATTACCTAGGCCAACATTATCTCAACCTTCAATATAGTAAAGATTTTTTTAAAAAGTGTCCCAGAATCTAGCTGTTTTCCTCCAGGTTGAAAGAAAGTTCCAACAACACTAAATGATTCTAGCATTACTGACAAGGGAAGTACATTAGGAGTTCACTGAGAAACATCCAGAGATAGAACTGTCCTTTCCTGCTGAGGCTGAGACATCCCTCATACACTGAGAGGGATCTCTTGGTCCTGTTGGGTCTGAAGCACTAGGGACCCCAGCATGAGGAAATTTCTCAGCTTGTTCAGGCAGCACCAGCAGATGGCAGAGGGAACTCTAGAGGTACCAAATAAGAAGACCAAAAAGCTCTGAATATGTTTTAAAAATTAAATTATCATAGGAACCACAACCCACAAAAGTATGTAGAGACTTGCTTGCTAAAACTATGGTTTCTGTTGTTGTTTAGTCTCTCAGTTGTATCCAACTCTATTGCAACTTCATGGATTATCAGAGATTTTTCAGGCATGCCTGTTGGAGTGGGTTGCCATTTTATGGTTATCTGCTAAAATAAAAAAAAAAAAATTAGATAGGATTCCGGCCACAGGACTGAAAGGTCAGTTTTCATTCCCAAGGAAGGGCATTGCCAAAGAATGTTTACACTACTACACAGCTGCACACATTTCACATACTAGTAAGTTAATTCTCAAAATCCTTCAAGCTAGGCTTCAACAGTATGTGAACTGAGAACTTCCAGATGTACAAACTAGATTTAAAAAGAGCAGAGGAACCAGAAATCAAATTGCCAACATCTGTTGGATTAGAGAATTCCAGAAAAACATCTACTTCTGCTTCATTGACTGTACTAATGCCGTTGACTGTGTAGATCACAATAAACTGTGAAAAATTCTTCAAGAGATGGGAATACCAGACCACCTTACCTGCGTCCTGAGAAATATGTATGCAGGTCAAGAAGCAAAGGTTAGAATCGGACATGGAACAAAGGACAGGTTCGAAATTGGGAAAGGAGTACATCAAGGCTGTATATTTTCATCCTGCTTATTTAACTTCTTTGCGGCGTACATCATGCAAATTGCCAGGCTGGATGAAGCACAAGCTGGAATCAAGATTGCCAGGGGAAATATCAATAACCTCAGATATGCAGACGACACCACCATTATGGCAGAATGCAAAGAAGAACTAAAGAGCCTCTTGATGAAAGTGAAAGAGGAGAGGGAAAAAATAGACTTAAACTCAACTTTCACAAAACTAATATCATGGCTTCTGGTCCTAACACTTCATGGCAAATGATGGGGAAACAATGGAAACAGTGACAGACTTTATTTATTGGGCTCCAAAACCACTGCAGATGGTGACTGCAGCCATGAAATTAAAAGACAGTTGTTCCTTGGAAGAAAAGCTATGAACAACATAGATAGCATATTAAAAGCAGAGACATCACTTTGATGGCAAAGGTTCATATAGTCAAAGCTATGGTTTTTCCACTAGTTATATACAGTTGTGAGAATTGGACCATAAAGAAGGTTGAGAACCAAAAACTGATTGTTTTGAATGGTGGTGTTGGAGAAGACTGAGAGTCCCTTGAATTGCAAGGAATTCAAAGCAGTCAATCCTAAAGGAAATCAACCCTGAATTATTCATTGAAAAGACTGATGCTGAAGTAGAAGCTCCAATACTTTGGTCACCTGATGTGAAGAGCTGACTCATTAGAAAAGACCCTGAATCTGGGGAAGATTGAAGGCAGGAGGAGAAGGGAACAACAGGGGTAAGATGTTTGTAAGGCATCACTAACTCAATAAACATGAATTTGACCAAGCTCCTGGAGATGATGAAGAGCAGGGTAGCCTGGCATGTTGCATTCCATGAGGTCTCAAAGAGTTGGACACAACTCAGTGACTGAACAACAAACAACAGAATTTTCTGTTAGCAAACATGTCCAGCATACAATCAATACTAATTCATATCAACAACCATGAAAACACAAATTGGATCAGAAAGGCAATCATATTATGTCAATAGAAAATACTTTATATGTTGGGATTGGTGGTGGTGGTTTAGACAGTAAGTCATGTCTGACTTTTGTGACCCCATGGACTGTAGCCCACCAGGCTCCTCTGTCCATGGAATTTTCTAGGCAAGAATACTAAAGTGGGTTGCCATTTCCTTCTCCATGCTGGGATTATCAACAAATATTTTTAAATAGTCATCATAAAACTACTTGCACTAGCAATTAGAAATTTTATTTGAAAAAAAAAAGATTTGACTGAATAAATGTTATAAGAAAGAATCCATTGGCAATTATGACACCTGAACAATACAATAATCAGAATAAAAACAGTTGAATGAACTCAAGAGTAGAATGGAGATGGTAGAAGATACAGTGATTAAAGATGGGGATGGATTGATAAAATTTATCTAAACTGAACAGCAAGAGAAAACAGGCTATTAAGGACCTGTGGAATAAAAAAAAAAGAAAGAAAAAAATCCAATATTCATATCATAGTCCTAGACATGAGAAAGTACGGTTAAAGAGTAATCAAAGAAATAATTACTGAATCCTTTCCTAAACTAATGAATGACATAAAAGTGCTGATTCAAGAAGCTCTGATAACCCAAAATATGATAAACCCAAAGAAATTAATTCTAAGACACATCATAATTAAACATCTGAAAACTAAAAATAAAAGAAAAAGCTCTTAAAAGCATCCAGAAATAAATAACAAATTACCTATGGAGGATCACAAATTCAAATTACAGATTTCTTATCTGATATCAGAGGAACGTTAAACATAATATTTCAAGTGCTGAAAGAAAATAATTCTATCCATCTGTCTATCCCAAATTCTGTATCTGGTAAAACTATCCTTTAGAAATAAAGGATAAATAAAAGACATTTTCAGATTAAGGAAAACTCAAATAACTGATCTTCACTCGATCTACCCATAAAGTCGGGCTAAAATATTTCCTCAAACAGAAATGAAATTATTAAAAAAAATCTTGCAACATCAAGATGAGGAACAATGATAACATCAAGATGAGGAACAATGATACTGTGTGTACAGTAGAACATCTTTAAAGTTTTACAAGTCAAATTTTGTGATTCAAAGTAATAATGGCATCTAATATTTAAGACAATGATATATATATTTTTTGGTGGGGATGATTTAGGGCAATGGTGTTCAAGTATTTTTGTTTGTTTGTTTGTTCTTTTCATTTTCTTTTTTAAAAAATATAAATTTAATTGGAGGCTAACTACTTTACAATATTGTATTGGTTTTTCTATAGATCAACATGAATCTGCCATGGGTGTACACATGTTCCCCATCCTGAACCCCCCTCCCACCTCCTTCCCCATATCATCCCTATGAGTCATTGCAGTGCACCAGCCCCGAGTATCCTGTATCATGCATCAAACCTGGACTGGCGATTCACTTCACATATGATATTATACATGTTTCAATGCTATTCTCCCAAATCATCCCACCCTCGCCCTCTCCCACAGAGTCCAAAAGACTGTTCTATACATCTGTGTCTCTTTTGCTGTCTCACATACAGGGTTATCGTTACCATCTTTCTAAATTCCATATATATGTGTTAGTGTACTGTATTGGTGCTTTTCTTTCTGGCTTACTTCACTCTGTATAATAGGCTCCAGTTTCATCCATCTCATTAGAACTGATTCAAATGTGTTCTTTTTAATGGTTGAGTAATATTCCATTGTGTATATGTACCACAGCTTTCTTATCCATTCGTCTGCTGATGGACATCTAGGTTGCTTCCATGTCCTGGCTATTATAAACAGTGCTGCAGTGAACACTGGGGTACACGTGTCTCTTTCAATTCTGGTTTCTTCAGTGTGTATGCCCAGCAGTGGGATTGCTGGGTCGTATGGCAGTGAAAGAGAATATAGGAAACAAAATGCCAGTCAGATTTCCACACTCTTCTTGAAGTAGTAAAAGGTTGACACCAGTAGACTATGATGAATCACATATGTATTTTGCAATACTCAGAGAGGCCAGTAGTAAAAATATAGAAAGAAACAAGATAAATTATTTAATAAGAAATCTTTTAAAATTTTCACACAATCCACAGGAAGATAAAATAGTAATAGGGGAATGAGAACCAGGAAAAACAAACAGAACACAAATAACAAAATGGCAAACTTTGTAAGCTCCACAATCTGAAAATAATGCAGATGTCCTTCAATCAATAAATGACTGATTAAACAAGCTGTGGTATATCCATATTATTTAACACTAATAAGCAATTAAGAAATTGTGAATGGAAGAACTTAGATGAATCTCAAGGGAAATGTATTAAATTTAAAAAATGCTATCCCCAAAGATCACTTACTGTGTGTGATACCATTTATATAGAGTTATTAAAATTATAAAACAATAGAAAAAAAGAACAGATTAGTCCTCACTATGGATTACAACTGAAAGTATGGGAAGGAAGAAGTGTGTGGCTATAAAAGTGAATGTAAGGGATCCTTGTGGTGAAATAATTCT
Organism: Redunca redunca; assembly: GCA_006410935.1. Lineage (NCBI taxonomy): Eukaryota > Metazoa > Chordata > Mammalia > Artiodactyla > Bovidae > Redunca > Redunca redunca. The sequence continues at coordinate 88,243 of SJYQ01096370.1, forward strand.
TCTGTATCTTGACTGTGGCGATGAATACATGATTTTACCCTTATGGGAAAAAACTGCATGGAAGTAAATATGCACAGATACAAATGAATATAAGTAGAACTGAGGAAATTTGAATTGGATTGGTGATTATATCAATGTCAATATCCTGTTTGTGATGGTGTTCCATAGTTCTCAAAGATATTATCATTTGGGGAAATGGGATAAAAGGTATGCAGCATTCCTGTGATTTATATTCCTCATCTTACTTGCTGAGTTCATCCTGCAGTTATTTGGAAGCAAAGAATTGATGCAGGCTCATGAATTTAAACACATGATTGGAAGATATTTGCTTCACATAAATACATTTTCCAAGTGTGTTGAATATCTAGTTGCAACTAAAATGTTTTAATTTAAACTCTGTTTGTTCTGAAAATAATTATAAGGTATGCATTCATGTCCATCTCTTAATAGTACATATAAGTTTTAAGTTACGTTCCAGAATTTTGAAATAACTCCAAATATCGGCAATAGTAGCATATTTGTTAAGAATTTACATGCAAACAATTAATATTTTATATGAATAGTTTTGGGCTTCCCTGATAGTTCAGTTGATAAAGAATCTGCCTGCAATGCAGGAGACCCTAGTTTGATATTCTTGGGCTTCCCTTGTTGCTCAGCTGGTAAAGAAACTGCCTGCAGTGAGGAAGACCTGGGTTTGATCCCTGGGTTGGGAAGATGCCCTCACGAAGGAAAAGGCCACTCACTCCAGTATTCTGGCCTGGAGAATTCCATGGACTGTATAGTGCATGGGGTCACAAAGAATCCAACACGACTGAGTGACTTTCACTTTTTTTCTTTCAAAATATTAATTGGGCTTCCTAGATGGCACTAGTAGTAAAGAACCCACCTGCCAATGCAGGAGATGCAAGAGAGAAGGGTTCAATCCATGGGTCAGGAAGATCCCGTGGAGAAGGGAATGGCTACCCACTCCAGTATTCTGGCCTGGAGAAATCTATGAACAGAGGAGCCTGGCAGGCTACAGGCCAATGGCTTACAAACAGTTAGACATGCTGGAGTGACTAAACACATGAATAGAATTATAATTATGTTTTCTGATTAGTATGATCTATTTGAATTTTATTTATTTCTCTTCAGAAGTAATAAATTTTAAACCTACATATGCAACCAAGGAATGTGTTAAAAATCTTAGAATTTGAGATCAGTCCCTCTAAGACTGGGATCCTTTTTAATTTTTTTATGTAAAAATATTCATGCTTCAGTATACATGATCAATATTTAACTTATAAATCTAATTCAGAAAGGAAATCATATTAAACATCACATTAGTGGAGACATGTGTGTTAGGCTAAGCAAACTTGGATCTTTTGGTATGAACTTTTAAACTAAAAAAAAAAATCAATATAGACAATTACTCATTAAATCTAATCAGAAAAAAAACCTTAAAAACCTGTTGACATCCTTTTTTTCTCTTTATGGTTAAATTCATTTATTTACAATGAGTGCTATATACATTTCTTTTTCAGTTACTTCCTCTACAATTCATATTTTTCTTTCTCCCTCTGATACACTTTTCACAACACCATGCATTTCCCATTAATTTACTAACAATACCTTCCTTCAAAGCTCTGATGTCTAGTTGTTCCTTAGTAATAGTAATTGGAATAATATTTGGTTTGCTGTATATTTACATGCATATTATTCAGCAAATCTAAACAGTGAATTTGGGAATTGACAATGTCATGATGATATCAGTAACAGAAGATGAGACTGACTATTGCAAGCTTTGAAAGGATGATGATCCTTTTAATCATTTGACAACCCTTAACTTAGTAGCATATTAATGTTTGTAAACCCAGGTTGAGAGACAAGACTTAAATATTTGGGTACAATTTTAGGAGGAAAAATGGCTCATATATATTGTCATGTATGTGACAGTATTCTATAAAGAACAAATGTTACAAAAATGGAAGGTATTATTTGAATCTATGTATTAATATAAATCTTTGGCCAAGAAACATACGCCCTTGATGAAAAAACCTAAAATATTAAATACCATTTCAATCTGCTGAATTCTTAGACTTTTCTTCATTATAATGAATTTAGATCCACAACTTGAATTTTCTAATCCTTCCTCTGCAGTTATGCTCAGAAAACTCTTTGCAATAATCAACCAGAATTACTCAATTTTCCCCTAAGATCTCATTAATTTTTACTTGAATAATAAAGAAGTCCTGAACTGTTAGAAAGAGACTGAATGTGATGAGTTGTGAGGTGAAGTGAAGTCGCTTAGTCTGTCCAACTTTTTGCAAGCCCATGGACTGTAGCCCATCAGGCTCCACTGTCCGTGGAATTTTCCAGGCAAGAATACTGGAATGGGTTGCCATGTCCTTCTCCAGATCCAGGGATCTAATCCAGGCTTCCCACATTGCAGGCAGACACTTTACCTTCTGAGCCACCAGGGAAGCCCTAAGAAATAATGCTTGGCCCATGGAAGAACGATTTGGGGAACTATGAAAACATTACTTTCTTTTCAGTGCAGTGAATTTTAAACTTGACACACTACCTTATTTAACTCATTTTTCCTCTCTATCAAATTTTTAAATAAATCTTTTCTACATTTTTCATTTTTTGATTTCTCTTTTAAGAAATTATATATCATTATTAGAACTATAATCAATATGTATGATTCTGAAGACAAAAGATACATTTTTCCACAACAGAAATAATAAAACTTGATTTCTCTTTCACTATGGATTATAGTTATCAGTTCCTCTTTCTATACTCATAGCTATCACTACTTGGAAATGCGCATTCTATGCCACTAATTTCTGTGATCAGAGATCTGATCTTTCAGCCTGTTATATTAAAACCATTACTTCAGTGAGAAAAGGACAAAAGATAGCCAGCCATGGTGAGATTATGAGAACATGAATCCCTGGTAAAACATGCTGCTTTATAGTATAACTTTCCTGGGTAAGAAAAATTGCTACCTAAGCATTGCCTAAAAGCTTTTTATCTCAAAATATAAGGAATACAGGTAGAGAACATGAGTTAGTAGAGTACTACATGGAGCTGGAAAAAGAAAAACTCACCTTCTTGAGTAAAAAATTGCACATTCTTTATCCAAACTAATGAAAACAATGAAAAAGATTTTTAAAAATGACAAAATCAGCTCAACCATGTTGATAATTTATGACAAAAAGAGGATGTTGATTCTGTACAATGTATTTCACAAGTAATCAAAGAACAGTGAAAAGCATTACATGAAAATGAGTGTAAGACAATTAGATGGTGCAAAAGTGAACATGCGTTATGTCTATGCCTTGGTCCATGTCTCTTGCATGTGTACAGAACGGGGATGGAAAGAATTGGATGAAGTTGATGCTGAAGTTGACTCAATGGACATGAGTTTGGGTAGGCTTTGGGAGATGGTGATGGACAGGGAGGCCTGGCGTGCTGCAGCTCATGGGGTTGCAAGAGTTGAACACGGCTGGGCGACTGAACTGAACTGATGCTGAGCGTGAAGAACAGGCATCTAATTAAACATAATATTATTATATTCCATTGCCATTCCAACTTTTCTTTTTTAATATATCTTCTTTTATATATCCATCTTTTAAATTATAGT
>SJYQ01096370.1:91938-110442 GCA_006410935.1 Redunca redunca
TATTCTTTTTCAAAATGTTCTTTGAAAGTGTAATATATTGATTCTCTAAAAATCCATAGAAAAGTTCAAAAATTTTCTCAAATGTCTGCTTTTAAATTGGTAACAATGCATGTCTCTAGGGAGGGAAATTATCCCAGACGTAGTGGGGGCAGGAGAACTTTCTTTTCATTTTGTATCTTTTGCTGCCTTTCTAATTTTGTACTGTGTGCATGCACAGCCTTAAAACTTTTAAAAATAGTAATTAGGCTAACCAATCCTGGAAAAATTCCATTTTCACTGTATAATAACTAAGTAAAATATTTAGTTTTACTAATGAGTCAGGGAAGAAAGGGGAGGGGGATTTTAAGAGAGGAAATAGAACACAGTGAATTGTGATAGAAGAAGGAGGAAACTGCAAGATGGTAAGAATGATCTCTGAGATAAGTGTTGGTAAAATGATATTTTATAAAGAGATATTTTGTGTGCAGTATTCCCCTCCTCCTCAGCCTACACTGTATCAGATAGTCTTTTTCTAATTGCAGATGCTATGACGTTTTCTGCTAAGAGGGAAGATGGGGCCTGTTTCAGACTGAAATAGTGCCTCCAGTCTTTACCTCTCTGCTCTGTTACTTTTAACCTGATTAGTCTGAACAGTATCAGACACTCAGAGATGGAATATTAAGCTTGGTTAACTGAGGCCTCATAATTAGCCTTTGGACCTAGACTAGAGTGAGCTTTACTAAAGTATACTGTATAAATACTGAAGTTGCTGTATTTAAATATTATTCCCGTCAAAGGGAATTGAAATGCTGGGCAAGAAACATGGTGAAAATCTACTTTATTTAATACATTTGAACTACAAGTCGTTGGCTTGTATAAAATGTTTTTCGGGAAATTATAGAGAATATGGGTTTGTCCAACTTGAGCTTGGAAAGAGAAGGAATCAGTTCAGTTCAGTTCAGTCGCTCAGTTATGTCAGACTCTGAGACCCCATGAATTGCAGCATGCCAGGCCTCCCTGTCCATCACCAACTCCTGGAATTCACTCAAACTCATGTTGATCGAGTCAGTGATGCTATACAGCCATCTCATCCTCTGTCATCCCCTTCTCCTCCTGCCCCCAATCCCTCCCAGCATCAGAGTCTTTTCCAATGAGTCAACACTTTGCATGAGGTGGCCAAAGTACTGGGGTTTCAGCTTTAGCATCATTCCTTCCAAAGAACACCCAGGGCTAATCTCCTTTAGAATGGACTGGTTGTATCTCCTTGCAGTCCAAGGGACTCTCAAGAGTCTTCTCCAATGCCACACTTCAAAAGCATCAATTCTTCAGCGCTCAGCTTTCTTCACAGTACAACTCTTACATTCATACATGACCACTGGAAAAACCATAGCCTTGACTAGATGGACCTTAGTTGGCAAAGTAATGTCTATGCTTTTGAATATGCTGTCTAGGTTGGTCATAACTTTTCTTCCAAGGAGTAAGCATCTTTTAATTTCGTGGCTGCAATCACCATCTGCAGTGATTTAGGAGCCCCCCAAAATAAAGACTGCCACTGGTTCTACTGTTTCGCCATCTATTTCCCATGAAGTGATGGGACCGGATGCCATGATCTTAGTTTTCTGAAGAGAAGGAATACCTATATGTAAAATAAGAGAGTGTACCAATTTAGCAACAATTAGAAATCAGAAAAGAAACAACAAAATCCAGAGGCAGACTAACTTTGTAAGAAGTAACTTGAGGATTTGGGCCACAAATATATCCCATGTACACAAAGGTTTTCTATAATAAAGCATGTAAATATCACAAGACTGCACACCATACCTTCAGTAATTCTGGAGACATAATTAAGAGACTCATGAAATCCATGACTAAAATAAGTTAAACTTAGGGATTCTCTATTAGGTTTAACAATTTGGGAGAGGAATATTTGGATTTAAATCTGCTAAATATAGCTTAGTGTTTTTGGAAAATAGAGGCTATGTACAAATAACCTCAGACAAATACAACACAGAACTGAAAGAGGAAAACAATAAAAACAGAGCAATGTGTATATAATCTTTTCCCAAAACACAGTTTACCTAGGTAAACACCTTGATGAGTAACTTTCTATTAATGTAAAGAGATCAGGTATCTAGAGTCTAAGAAATGAACTTTAAATTTAGGATGATCTTCATATATTTCACTTTTCTCAAAATGCTCTTTTTTAACTTTTAATTTCATATAACAATATAGTTGATTAGCAATGTTGTGCTAGTTTCAGGTGTACAGCAAAGTGACTCAGTTATACACATACATGTATCTACTCTCTTCAAATTCTTTTCAGTTCAGTTCAGTTCAGTTCAGTCGCTCAGTCGTGTCTGACTCTTTGTGACCCCATGAATCTCAGCACGCCAGGCCTCCCTGTCCATCACCAACTCCCGGAGTTCATTCAGACTCACGGCCATCGAGTCAGTGATGCCATCCAGCCATCTCATCCTCTGTCGTCCCCTTCTCCTCCTGCCCCCAATCCCTCCCAGCATTAGGGTCTTTTCCAATGAGTCAACACTTCGCATGAGGTGGCCAAAGTACTGGGGTTTCAGCTTTAGCATCGTTCCTTCCAAAGAAATCCCAGGGCTGATCTCCTTCAGAATGGACTGGTTGGATGTCCTTGCAGTCCAAGAACTCTCAAGAATCTTCTCCAACATCACAGTTCAAAAGCATCAATTCTTCGGTATTCAGCTTTCTTCACAGTCCAACTCTCACATCCATACATGACCAATGGAAAAACCATAGCCTTGACTAGACGGACCTTTCTTGGCAAAGTAATGTCTCTGCTTTTGAATATGCTATCTGGTTGGTCATGACTTTTCTTCCAAGGAGTAATCGTCTTTTAATTTCATGGCTGCAGTCACCATCTGCAGTGATTTTGGAGCCCCAAAAAATAAAGTCTGACACTGTTTCCACTGTTTCCCCATGTATTTCCCATGAAGTGATGGGACCGGATGCCATGATCTTTGTTTTCTGAATGTTGAGCTTTAAGCCAACTTTTTCACTGTCCTCTTTCACTTTCTTCAAGAGGCTTTTTTGTTCCTCTTCACTTTCTGCCATAACGGTTGTGTCATCTGCATATCTGAGGTTATTGTTATTTCTCCTGGCAATCTTGATTCCAGCTTGTGTTTCTTCCAGTCCAGCATTTCTCATGATGTACTGTGCAAATTCTTTTAAGTAGCTTTTATTCCCTTCCCTCTTTATAAAATGAATTAACCATAGTGCAACTACTTCAAATAGAAAAAAATTATTGCTTATCAAAAAAGCAAAACTAGTGAAAAAAGTTATCATTTTAATTAACCCTGAAAATTAACTAGTAGTAAGAAAGAGGAGAGTGAAAAGTTGGCTTAAAGCTAAACATTCAGAAAATGAAGATCATGGCATCCGGTCCCATCACCTCATGGCGAATTGATGGGGAAACAGTGGAAACAGTGTCAGACTTTATTTTGGGGGGCTCCAAAATCACTGCAGATGGTGAGTTCAACCATGAAATTAAAAGACACTTACTCCTTGGAAGGAAAGTTATGACCAACCTACATGGCATATTGAAAAGCAGAGACATTATTTTGCCAACAAAGGTCCATCTAGTCAAGGCTATGGTTTTTCCAGTGGTCATGTATGGATGTGAGAGTTGGACTGTGAAGAAAGCTGAACCCCAAAGAATTGATGCTTTTGAACTGTGATGTTGGAGAAGACTCTTGAGAGTCCCTTGGACTGCAAGGAGATCCAACCAGTCCATTCTGGAGATCAGCCCTGGGATTTCTTTGGAAGGAATGATGCTAAAGCTGAAATCCCAGTACTTTGGCCACCTCATGCGAAGAGTTGACTCATTGGAAAAGACTCTGATGTTGGGAGAGATTGGGGGCAAGAGGAGAAAGGGAAAACACAGGTTGAGATGGCTGGACGGCATCACTGACTCAATGGACATGAGTCTGAGTGAACTCTGGGAGTTGGTGATGGACAGGGAGACCTGGCGTGCTGCAATTCATGGAGTCACAAAGAGTCAGACACGACTGAGTGACTGAACTGAACTGAACTGAAGGAAGCATAGTTAAACCATATCCATAATTGGAACCTTAGACTTTTGTATCTGCTGTCTATAATGGGTGATCCAATTGTCATTGCCCTATTTCAGTTTCTACAAATTTGCAGAGTCAAGCAATCAGGCCTCAGAGTACATTTGGGTTTAAGATCACCAGCATTTACTGGCAATTTTGGCAAGTTCTCCCAATGTATTTTGAGTCTCTTTTTTTTTTCTTGGCAATTGCACTAATTTTAACCAATACAGAAATTATCTGGTGGTATTTGAGTCCTTTACATTTTTTTCATTTTAGAACAATTTTGATTTACAGGAGAAATGTGAAGATAATACAAAGTTCTCATATTTAACAAGGAAAGCAAATTTTTCTTTCCAACTGAATATTCGGGCTGAGAAGTGTTTCATAAGTATCTTTGGCTGAGTCTACATTTCCATGGTAGATTACCTTGTACTAAATGGTTTTGTAGATCCAATTTACAGTGATTTATGCACATTGCACCTTCAACAGGGGAGACTATCACTTCTAGCTACTCTGTCACTGGGAGAATCATGCAGACTCTGGAGCAAATTGGTTTCAGTATAATCTATAGATCATTTTGATTCTGCTGCACACATACAGAGTCAGCCTGAATCTTAAACCTCTATTTACCTTTTTTTTTTTTTGACATAAATCTACTTTTTGTCACTTTTGTGTCAGGAAAAAAATAATGGAAATTNATCGAAAGAAAATGGGATTCTAATTAAAAGTGATCTGAGAATGAAGGAAATATATTGTTACTTTGGAACCGATGCAACTGAATCTTTGAAAAAGATTTTTGTGTTTGCTTTTTGGTATTTGAGATTTGGGGCAAACTGTATTCCCTAAAGATTTTAATGCAAGAATATTTTCTTTACACCTTAATATTATCTATTTGTGGATTTAATTAGGTGAATAATATTTGTGGCATAGAATGATAATTTATTTTGTGAAATGTTAGAAATTTATTTCTAGTGACTAAACATTCTGGACAAACTTNACTTAATACGGATAAATCATTTAAAACAAGTCCACTTAATATGTAAATCAAAGTAGAGATAACCAGAAATACAGCCTAGAATAGCATAAATGCTAGATAAAGAAAAAGAAAAGCTATTCACAATGAGTAAATTTTTTCACTAACTGAAGCATTAAAGTAGTCTCCTGGTAGAGATAAGTTGAGCTGAGTTTTGGACCTAGAGGATGGAGAATACTGGCTGCCCGAATAAGGACTCTGGAGGTTGACTTTTCTAAATTTGAATCGAGTAGTGATGAGATCAATATGATGCTTTAGAAGGCACACAGGATAAGTTGAGAAGTCAGTAAAAATTCCTGTAGGCAATGCAATTCCAAGAGGACATTATGTGAACTTGACCCCCCCCCTTTTTTTTCAGTAATAAGATGATGATGATAGCATATGTAGGTACGTGCCAAAGATATAAGACTTTCTGTCATGGAGAGCTTCAAACAAGAAATAATGGTTTCATATCCCACACAAATCTCAAATGCTTTGATGGATAATGATGTACATTAAAATCACTTAAAACTTATCTTTTAAAATGTAAATCCACACATAAATACATTTCCCTGGCTTTAATGACATTGGATTTTTTACAAGTAAACATAAAAAGCAAATTGAAGAAGGATTAGTCACCTGACATATGACTATATTAACATTTGAAAATATTTGTTTCTTATAGATTTAGTACTTTGGCATATTAACCACAAATAATATATTTCAACAAGACTCAGTGGTATATTTCATATTGGGTTTTAAATATACGCCATGGTGCTGCTGCTACTGCTAAGTTGCTTCAGTGGTATCTGACTCTATGCGACCCCATAAACGGAAGCCCACCAGGCTCCTCCATCCCTGGGATTCTCAAGAATCCCAGAGGCAAGAACACTGGAGTGGGTTGCCATTTCCTTCTCCAATGCATGAAAGTGAAAGGGAAGTCACTTCAGTCGTGTCTGACTCTTAGCAACCCCATGGACTGCAGCCCACCAGACTCCTCTATCCATGGGATTTTCCAGGCAAAAGTACTGGAGTGGGGAGCCATTGCCTTCTCCAAAATATATGCCATAAATAACATTTATCAACCTACCTAACCTGCTAACCTTATTTTTATTCTATGTCATTTAAACAATGAAATGTTAAGTTGAATAGAATATTTCACAACAAAACATACTGATGTGGTTAGCAAAAAGTAACACATTTCCAAGGTTTAAAAACAAGTTTGGAAACTCTGTACCATGATTTTAATGTTAAAAGAAAAATAACATTAACATTGGGGCACCTTAACATTAATGAAGAAAAAAAGAGACCACAGAATATGCTAAGCTACATACTATCAAAAAGATGAAAGGTGTCAGCTATGAGCTGTTTTGAGACTGAGAGAAAAATCCAAATAATGCATTTTCTCACACTTCATTATGAAATAATAGTGCTTCAAGAAAGATTGATGCAATGGCAAAAGATGTGACAAATCAGTTGTATGATGAATTGCCATTAATCACATATTTATTACAATCACATGAGAATGTCACGTGTCAATATGAAGCTTTACTGCTCTCATACGTTGTCTCCACAAAATGAAAAGTATTAAAATGGTATTAAAATGGTATTTTTAAAAATATTGAGAATGGTCACCAAATGTCTGCCAATATTTATGACTTATGGACAACATATTTGATTTTCCAAATGTCACTCCTTGCACAAACTGATAGAGCACCAGCTGTGGCTCAGAGAAGTCATAAAAAAGTAAAAACTGGTATTTTAACCATTTATCTACATATCTTACAGAGATTCTGACATCAATATCACAAATCACAAATGTTGTTGTTATTAATCAAAGTAAGAGTAGAGGTGGAAACAATGGAAACAGTGACAAACTCTATTTCTGTTGGCTCCAAAATCACTGCAGGTGGTGACTGCAGCCACAAAATTAAAAGAGGCTTGCTCCTTGGAAGAAAAGCTATGACAAACCTAGATAGCATATTAAAAAGAAGAGACACTACTTTATCAACAAATCTGTGTAGTCAAAGCTATAGTTTCTCCAGTAGTCATGTATGGATGTGAGAGTTGGATCATAAAGAAAGCTAAGCACTGAAGAATTGATGCTTTTGAACTGTGATGTTGGAGAAGACTCTTGAGAGTCCCTTGGATAGCAAGGAATCAAACCAGTCAATCCTAAAGGAAATCAGTCCTGAATATTCATTGGAAGGACTGATGCTGAAGCTGAAACTCCAATACCCTGGCTATCTGATGCAAAGAATTGACTCATTGGAAACGATTCTGATGCTGAGAAAGATTGAAGGCAGGAGGAGAAGAGGATGACAGAGTACGAGATGGTTGCATGGGCATCACTGACTCCATGAACATGAATTTGAGCAAGCTCTGGGAGTTGGTGATGGACAGGGAAGCCTGGCATGCTGCAGTCCATGGGGTCACAAAGAGTCAAACGTGACTGAGTGACTGAACTATGCTGATAAGCAATAGATTAATTCATAAATGTTAAAATAGCATAAGAATGTCTCTGAATATCTTTCTTACCCAAAAGTTAGACCCAAATGAATTGTTTTAAAAAATCATTTCACTATTTGAGATGTTTATAATATATTCTGATATAATTAATGCAAAATTAAACATCAAAATTAGGGAATTTTGATCTGATGTGACATCTTTAAGATATTCTTAATCATATGATGCTAAAATTGCAAAATGATGTAATCAATATTAGAAAAGGTCATTATTATTGAACTAACANTTATAAGTTTGTTAAAAGGGGGATTCATCATCTCCCTTTGTTGTGTGTATCAATTACTCATTACTTTTTATTGCTGAATACTATTTCATAGTATGTTTGTACCATGGTTTTTTGTTTGTTTATTTGTTTGTTTTGTTTTGTTTTTAAATCCATTCTCACCTTAGAGGATAGTAAAGTTATTTGACTACAGGATAATCAAATTATGAACAAGCTTATAAATATTCTGACAGGCTTCTCTGTGATCATGAGACTTTATATTTTGGGGGTAAATACCTAAGAATGATATTGATGGATCTTATAGTAAATATGTTTAGTTTCATAAGAAATTGCCAAAATGTTTTCCTGAGTGAGTATACCATCTTTTTTTCACTAGTAGTGTATGTAAATTCCATCTGCTCAGCATCCACATCATATTTGAAATATTTTAGGCTTTTATTTAATGGAGTATAGTGTAATTCTATCATGGTTTTAATTTGCATGCCCCTAATAAGTAATGATGCTGAGCATCTTTTCATGTGCATATTTGCCATAAAGATATCTTTGGTGAATTATTTTTTTCTTCAAGCAATTTTTTTAAACATCTATACAACATCCTGCTGAGAATTTTATTTGAATTGTGTTGACTATATAAATAACTGAAAAGTATCAGCCTCTTAGCAAATATTGATTTTTATTTGACCACAGGATTGCTAGTGCTGTTTTCTCCACTAAGTTTTATTAATGATTGCTGCTGCTGCTGCTAAGAGGCTTCAGTCGTGTCTGACTCTGTGCAACCCCAGAGACAGCAGCCCACCAGGTTCCCCCGTCCCTGGGATTCTCCAGGCAAGAACACTGGAGTGGGTTGCCATTTCCTTCTCCAATGCATGAAAGTGAAAAGTGAGAGTGAAGTCGCTCAGTTGTGTCTGACTCTTTGCAACCCCATCGACTGCAGCCTACCAGGCTCCTCCATCCATGGGACTTTCCAGGCAAGAGTCCTGAAGTGGGGTGTCATTGCCTTCTCCACTATTAATGATTAGACATTGGTAAAATTTAAAAATATTTACTATAAAAATAGTGATATGTTTCTTCAAAATCATTTACACCTTGATGTGCCAGGTGTCTGGCCATTCTTCTTGTTTTACTTTTATGAACGAAGTGTTCCCCTTTTAAATAGTTAGCCCCACATTAAGACTATTAAGTGTTTATAATGCCATATTCAAACTTTTAGGTTGCTTATTATTTTTATTTAGAGGATTCTAGATAACATATTCAAAAGCAGAGACATTACTTTGCCGACTAAGGTCCGTCTAGTCAAGGCTATGGTTTTTCCAGTGTTCATGTTTGGATGTGAGAGTTGGACTGTGAAGAAGGCTGAGCGCCGAAGAATTGATGCTTTTGAACTGTGGTGTTGGAGAAGACTCTTGAGAGTCCCTTGGACTGCAAGGAGAGCCAATCAATCCATTCTGAAGGAGATCAGCCCTGGGATTTCTTTGGAAGGAATGATGCTAAAGCTGAAACCCCAGTACTTTGGCCACCTCATGCGAAGAGTTGACTCATTGGAAAAGACTCTGATGCTGGAGGGATTGGGGGCAGGAGGAGAAGGGGGCGACAGAGGATGAGATGGCTAGATGGCATCACCGACTTGATGGACATGAGTCTGAGTGAACTCTGGGAGTTGGTGATGGACAGGGAGGCCTGGTGTGCTGTGATTCATGGGGTTGCAAAGAGTTGGACAGGACTGAGCGACTGAGTGACTGAGCTGAACTGAACTGAAGATTCATCAGAGGCTCTGAAAACAGTTATAGAAATTAGGTCTTTTTAAATATTAAGAAATTCAGGTTTACATTATTTGTTTTTCAGTTTTCAAATGGGAAGGAATTATTTAGCTGAAATATAAGATTCAGAATCTGAACAAGCAGTTATAAATATTTCTGTGTACATTAGTACATATCTGTTAATAGTAATTTTAAAACCACATAAAGGGAACAATTATAACAAAACTGCTCCTTTTATGGTTTGCAATTTATCAAAACAAAAGGATATACACCCCCTTTTTTTTTAATTTAGATATGGTAAGATTTAATAAGAATTAGTTCAGTATGGATGCTACTGAGTCTGGAGAAGGCAATGGCAATCCACTCCAGTAGTCTTGCCTGGAAAATCCCATGGATGGAGGAGCCTGGTAGGCTGGAGTCCATGGGGTCGCTAAGAGTCAGACACGACTGAGCAACTTCACTTTCACACACTGGAGAAGGAAATGACAACCCACTCCAGTGTTCTTGCCTGGAGAATCCCAGGAACAGGGGAGCCTGGTGGGCTGCCATCTATGGGGTCACACAGAGTCGGACACTACTGAAGTGACTTAAGAGCGGCAGCAGCAGCAGCTACTGAGTCTAGGCTCACTCTGCTCCCCACATGATAGGCCAATAAATTTGGGAAACAACGTGTTGAGGCAAGGAATATGACTTTATTTGGACAGCCCACTGACTGAGAAGATGGCAGACTAACATCTCAAAATAACCGAGTTGGGGTCTGATGCCAGACATTTTTTGGATCAGAGATGGGGGGATTTGAGGAAGCAAAGTAAAAAGACCATTGAATTCTTGCAAATATTTCCTAGGATAGCAAACTTCAGATAGGGGCATGTGTTAATTTCACATCCTTACAGTCATTTCACAGGTGGTGTGATGCTGGAGTCCAGCTCCAGCAGCCAAGGAATCACCCTGAATGGATGAGTGGTGTCGGTGGACGATGATGTACCCTCTGACTCACAGTAAGGAACTACATGTTTATTTCAAGCTTCAGGTTCTCTTTTATACTTTGACAAAAGCATTAGGTCAGAGGTTTGACATTTTTAGTTTCCCCCACCTAGATTTACTGTCTCCAGAAATCATTGTTATCCTTCAAACAGAGTTCCTGCTTCAACGATTCTCTCAGAATTGGCTTCACTATCTATTGTCTACTTTCTCTTATGTGTCCTATACTTAATTTGTGATTACATTGTAACTTATGCCACATTCCTCGGTTTATTTCTTATCTTTCTAAATCCTGTTTGCACCTAGCATCTTAAGATCACTATCTCCTAAAAAGTCTTCTCAGTTCAGTTCAGTTCAGTCGCTCAGTCGTGTCCAACTCTTTGCGACCCCATGAATTGCAGCATGCCAGGCCTCCCTGTCCATCACCAACTCCTGGAGTTCACTCAGACTCACGTCCATCGAGTCAGTGATGCCATCCAGCCATCTCATCCTCTGGCGTCCCCTTCTCCTCCTGCCCCCAATCCCTCCCAGCATCAAAGTCTTAATTATTCCTAAATCCTAAACTCAGCAAACTTCTTTTGCCATAAATATTTCCCTCACAAACAGGTCTCAGAAAACAATCCTTCCCATGGCCTCAAGCTGCAGCCTACGTGCTCATCCTGGGACATTCTTTGTAAAGATCCTTGAACAAATGTCAATGGTTACTTTATAGATTATTTTCTGGGTGCAACTGTAGAAGGCTTGTGCTTTCTCATGCTTCTCTCAAGCACCTTAACATTCTTGCCAGCCAATTCAACTGAAGAAAGGAAAGAACAAGTCAGAATCACAAGGCCTAACTCCTTCATCCTGGGACTGTGCCTGCAAGATGAGGAGAGGGTGTTGGGGCAGTGCCTCCATTTTGTCAGTAATGCCTAAGGCAGCTCCTGACATTGTGAAATAGAACATCTCCTATCACATCAATTAAACAATGATGCCACTGGTACCAGCGATTCCTGCTCCCCCAAATGTAAATATCCGAGTCACTCCATTTACCAGATGAGGGGTGCCATTTCCCATACAAGAAACTCAAGAATGTCACAGTCCTTCACAAGTGGGCAAGTTAAGGTTATCTCCTTGTAATTTAAACAAAGGCACTTTAGTTTAGGGTCAGGCAGAGGTGAGGACAGGGGCTCCCTGAGGCAGGCCATTATGTATGACTTTCTTGGTAGTTCAACTGGTAAAGAATCCGCCTGCAGTGCAGGAGACCCTGGTTTGATTTCTGCGTCAGGAAAAGGGATAGACTTCCCAATGCAGTATTATTGAGTTTCCCTAATGGCTCAGACAGTAAAGAATCTTCCTGCAATGTGGGAGACCTGGGCTTGATCCCTGGGTTGGGAAGATCCCCTGGAGGAGGCCAGGGCAACCCACTCCAGTATTCTTGCCTGGAGAATCCCCAGGGACAGAGGAGCCTGGCGGGCTGCAGTCCATGGGGTTGTAAAGAGTCAGACACGACTGAGCAACTAAGCACAGCACACATTATAACAAAAGCAGCAAAATATAGGGGTTAAATTCACAGAAGCAGATCCAGTATGGAGTCAAAATTAACCTTTCCTTGCTACATGGATTTTGTGAGATCTAACAAAAGTTCCTTACATTATGAGTCTTATTCATGAAAGGTATGGTCTCTTGTATTTATTTGCTTATAAGGTATGTTACATCCTTCCAGCAGAATTTCCAGTATAAATGCTGATTAAGATATTTAAAACATTGCTGTGAGTTGTTGAAATCTTGAAAACTGGCTTGATTTAAAAATTACTTTTTTGTTACAATCTCATTTTGATCAACTTCCTAGAAGTGCCTACCATGTCAAACAATTGCAAAGGAGATGATGAAACAATGATTTATGTAACGTAGAAAACAATTCCTTGGCAAGAGAGTCTCTCCAAAGGCATCTATTTTAGGAACACGGAAGATAAGTGACGATTTTGCCCTCCCAGCATCTAAAGGACAAATCTAGATGATCTTGTAGTCTCATTTCCACATCACCGTGGAAAGTTGAGCAGAAAACTACTCAATAAAGGAAGAGAGCTTTTATAGTGTTCAAGCTCCAGAGTCTCCCCATTCTGACGAGCCACTCTACTAGTCTAAGAGCTTCTACTTTTACATACTCTTACAGATGTTTTCTGTTCTTCCTCTTGGAATCTGTGCTACAGTTTTGTGGAAGCTCATTCAGACCATGAGGAGGAACTAAGCTGAGGTATAATAAGTGAGCATTACAGAGCTGTACTTAAAACATACGTATTTAATATGAAATAGATTTTATTTATTATTTTGGTTTTTTAATTATTTATTTTAATTGGAGGATAATCACTTTACAATATTGTGATGGTTTTTACCATGCGTCTGTATGCCCAGATTGGAAAAAGTGAAAATTTCACAGTTTGCTGATGACATGATTCTCCAGGTAGAAAATGCTACAGATACCACCAGAAAATTACTAGAGCTAGTCAATGAACATAGAAAAGTTTCAGGATATAAAATTAATACACAGAAATCCGTTGCATTCATATATACCAACAATGAAAAATCAGAAAGAGAAATTAAAGAAATAATCCCATTCACTGGTGCAATGAAAGAATAAAATACTTAAGAATAAATCTACCTAAAGAAACAAAAGACCTGTATATAGAAAACTATAAAACACTCATGAAAGAAATCAAAGATGACACAAATAGATGGAGAAACATGCCATGTTTATGGATTGGAAGAATCAATATGTGAAAATGAGTATACTAACTAAAGCAGTCTATGGATTCAACACAATCCATCCCTCTCAAACTAACAACAGTATTTTTCATAGAACTAGAACAAATAATTTCGCAATTTTCATAAGGAACCTCGAATAGCCAAAGCAATCTAGAGAAAGAAGAATGGAACTGGAGGACTCAATCTCCCAGACTTTGGACTAAACTACAAAGCTACAGTCATCTAGACAGTATCAGTTCAGTACAATTCAGTTCAGTCGCTCAGTTGTGTCTGACTCTTTGCAACCCCATGAATTTCACATGCCAGGCCTCCCTGTCCATGACCAGCTCCCGGAGTTCACTCAGACTCACATCCATCGAGTCCGTGATGCCATCCAGGCATCTCATCCTCTGTCGTCCCCTTCTCCTCCTGCCCCCAATCCCTCCCAGCATCAGAATATTCTCCAATGTCAACTCTTCGTATGAGGTAGTCAAAGTACTGGAGTTTCAGCTTTAGCATCATTCCTTCCAAAGAAATTCCAGGGCTGATTTCCTTCAGAATGGACTGGTTGGATCTCCTTGGAGTCCAAGGGACCCTCAAGAGTCTTCTCCAACATCACAGTTCAAAACCATCAGTTCTTCAGTGCTCAGCTTTCTTCACAGTCCAACTCTCATATCCATACATGACCACTGGAAAAACCATAGCCTTGACTAGACAGACCTTTCTTGGCAAAGTAATGTCTGCTTTTCAATATGCTATCTAGGTTGGTCATGACTTTTCTTCCAAGAAGTAAGTGTCTTTTAATTTCATGGCTGCAGTCAATCTGCAGTGATTTTGGAACCCCAAAAAATAAGGTCTGACTCTGTTTCCACTGTTTTCCCATCTATTTCCCATGAAGTGATGGGATCAGATGCCATGATCTTCGTTTTCTGAATGTTGAGCTTTAAGCCAACTTTTTCATTCTCCTCTTTCACTTTCATCAAGAAGCCTTTTAGTTCCTCCTCAATTAATGCCATAAGGGTGGTGTCATCTGCATATCTGAGGTTATTGATATTTCTTCCAGCAATCTTGATTCCAGCTTGTGTTTCTTCCAGCCCACCGTTTCTCATGATGTATTCCACATAGAAGTTAAATAAGCAGGGTGACAATATACAGCCTTGACCTACTCCTTTTCCTATTTGGAACCAGTCTGTCGCTCCATGTCCAGGTCTAACTGTTGCTTCCTGACCTGCATATAGGTTTCTCAAGAGGCAGGTCAGGTGTTCTGGTATTCCCATCTCTTTCAGAATTTTCCACAGTTTATTGTGATCCACACAGTCAAAGGCTTTGACATAGTCAATAAAACAGAAGTAGATGTTTTTCTGGAACTCTCTTGCTTTTTCGATGATCCAGCAGATGTTGGCAATTTGATCTCCGGTTCCTCTACCTTTTCTAAAACTAGCTTGAACATTTGGAAGTTCACAGTTCATGTATTGCTGAAGCCTGGCTTGGAGAATTTTGAGCATTACTTCACTAGCATGTGAGATGGGTGAGATTGTGCAGTAGTTTGAGCATTCTTTGACATTGCCTTTCTTTGGGATTAGAATGAAAACTGACATTTTCCAGTCCTGTGGCCACTGATGAGTTTTCCAAATTCGCTGGCATGTTGAATGCAACACTTTCACAGCATCATCTTTCAAGATTTGAAATAGCTCAACTGAAGTTCCATCACTTCCACTAGCTTTGTTCGTAGTGATGCTTTCTAAGGCCCACTTGACTTCACATTCCAGGATGTCTGGTTCAAGGTGAGTGATCACATCATCATGATTATCTGGGTTGTGAAGATCATTTTTGTACAGTTCTTCCGTGTATTCTTGCCACCTCTTCTTAATATCTTCTGCTTCTGTTAGGTCCAGACCATTTCTGTCCTTTATTGAGCCCATCTTTGCATGAAATGTTCCCTTGGTATCTCTAATTTTCTTGAAGAGATCTCTAGTCCTTCTCATTCTGTTGTTTTCCTCTATTTCTTTGCATTAATCACTGAAGAAGGCTTTCTTATCTCTTCTTGCTATTCTTTGGAACTCTGCATTCAGATGCTTATATCTTTCCTTTTCTCCTTGGCTTTTCACTTATCTTTTCACAGCTATTTGTAATACCTCCTCAGACAGCCATTTTGCTGTTTTGCATTTCAGGGATGGTCTTGATCCCTGTCTCCTGTACAATGTCACAAACCTCCATCCATAGTTCATCAGGCAGTCTATCTATCAGATCTAGGCCCTTAAATCTATTTCTCACTTCCACTGTATAATCATAAGGGATTTGATTTAGGTCATACCTGAATGGTCTAGTGATTTTCCCTACTTTCTTCAATTTAAGTCTGATTTTGTCAATAAGGAGTTTATGATCTGAGCGACAGTCAGCTCCTGGTCTTGTTTTTGTTGACTGTATAGAGCTTCTCCATCTTTGGCTGCAAAGAATATAATCAATCTGATTTTGGTGCTGACCATCTGGTGATGTCCATGTGTAGAGTCTTCTCTTGTGTTGTTGGAAGAGGGTGTTTGCTATGGCCAGTGCATTTTCTTGGCAAAACTCTATTGGTCTTTGCCCTGCTTCATTCCAAGGCCAAATTTGCCTGTTACTCCAGGTGTTTCTTAACTTCCTACTGCACAAAAACAGAAGTATAGATCAATGGAACAAAATAGAAAGTTCAGAGATAAATCCATGCACCTATGGACATCTTATCTCTGAAAATGAAGGCAAAAATATACAATAGAGAAAAGATAGTCTCCTCAATAAGTGGTGCTGGGAATACTGGTTAACTGCATATAAAAGAATGACACTAGAACACTTTCTAACACCATACACAAAAAAATATGCAAAAGATTTTATTGTGTCACTCTAAGTAAAGAAGTTAAAGCTGAAGTATTTGATAAAATTTTATAACGTGTTTATGTGAGCAGATTTATGTGATTAATGTGGATTCAAGTGACTATATATAATGAAAGGAACCAAATATTAATAATTTGGAAGGAATTTTGGAGGAAAAAATAAGGTTGTTACTTGTCAAGTACAAATTGGCACTTGCCATGGCCCTTAGCATCTATGTCTATAAGGATTAAATCAGGAACGACTGCAGCTGCTGACCTTCAACACCCCCTGAAAGGAGTTTAGGGTAGAGATCAGAAGTGAGCCACTCTTCACTAGGGAAAAACTGTCAGGATAGGTGTTCAGATAGTTAGATAGTTTCAGGAGCTGATATTATGTGACTGATTCTTGTATTTCCTCACATCTGGAAAGACTAAAATCCTTGTCACAGTGACAACTGTTCCTCATGACTAGCAAAAGCTTCCTGAGACTAGCAGAAACCTTCTGGAAAAATATGTGCTTGATCGCATGTATTCTCCCCTCCCCAAACTCTCATAAATACTGACCTTCCCCTGTGCTTCTTTGGAGCAGTTTCTCAGAGCTATCTGAAGTGCTGTCTCCCAGCCTATAGTCCTCATTTTGCCTCAAATAAATCTTAGCTTGCAACTTTCACACTGTGCATTTTTTAAAATGACTTCCTGTAATGGTACACTCACTGTTAACATTGGAAATAAAATGTTAAATCCTAAATTCCAGAGTCAGTTGAACTACTTTTCCCAATCTACTATGTTTATTATTTTATTCATCAAATCATATTCTCATAGTGTTAGTATTTTCTCATTCAATGGAAAAGTTCTAGAAATTATTATTTGGTCTTATCCATACTATTTGCTTTAGGCTTACGGTTCTTGGGCTTAAATGGTTTCACAGTGATACTTTAAAATTTCTAAGTAGTTCAAACAACAGCAAGTACAGGGGAAAGAAACAGTCCAACTGAATGCAGCAAAGCTGTTAGAAAGAAAGAAAAATAAAAATGAGGGAATCTAGCAACTGTTAAAATTGTAGGTTAAAAAACTGATACTTTTATTTCACTGCATGAATACTTCTTACTGGGAGAAAGTAAATAAATGTTGTATGCTAATTCACAGAGTAAAATACTCTATTAGTATTTTCTTTGAATTTTGCATTATAATAGACTGTAACTTAGTGTGAAATAGATACCCTCAAAATAAATACAGTTATAAATGCATATGCTTCACTGAGCTGTTGAACTTTTCTCACTAAGATAATAAGAAATACCACTTAAGAGATGGAAATCCAGTTTCTTTCATTCTTACAATAAAGCAGCTTATATGATGATTCAGAATGGTTTACAAATCACAACAAGTCAAGAGCATAGAGCTTCAAATGAGGCTATCAACTTTTAAGATTATTTGAAATTCAGATGTGGAGAGGAGTAGTTCAAATTCCCAGAGAATTGGACATGCCACATACAACTGTATTCAGTGTTTTTATTCTTAATGCCTAAAGATCCAAATAGACACTGTGGTTTTGGGAAGAGCACAGGATGGGAATAGCACATTATTAAAATGCACTGCAAATAACCATGTTAAGAAACTCTCACAGGGCTGTCTCTCTTTTTGATTCTCTTTGTTACAAACACATAAACTACTCCCTGTACCTGGGTTGCATATTAATATACATTAAACATTATGTGAAATATCTTAATTTTCACACTTTCCATTAAAGTCAGGAGTCTTTATTGTTCTTTATAACAATCAGCACTAACCTTGGCTTCTTTATTTTTTTAAATTTAATTGAAATATACTTTTGCATTCCAGTCCCCTATAATGAAAAGGACATCTTTTTTGGGTGTTATTTCTAAAAGGTCTTGTAGGTCTTCATAAAACCGTTCAACTTCAGCTTCTTCAGCGTTACTGGTTGGGGCATAGACTTGGATAACTGTGATATTGAATGGTTTGCCTTGGAGATGAATAGAGATCACTCTGTCATTTTTGAGATTGCATCCAAGTACTGCATTTTGGACTCTTCTTTTGACCATGATGGCTACTCCATTTCTTCTGAGGGATTCCTGCCTGCAGTAGTAGATATAATGGTCATCTGAGTTAAATTCACCCATTCCAGTCCATTTTAGTTCGCTGATTCCTAGAATGTCGACATTCACCCTTGCCATCTCTTGTTTGACCACATCCAATTTGCCTTGATTCATGGACCTGACATTCCAGGTTCCTATGCAATATTGCTCTTTACAGCATTGGATCTTGCTTCTATCACCAGTCACATCCACAACTGGGTATTGTTTTTGCTATGGCTCCATCCCTTCATTCTTTCTGGAGTTATTTCTCCACTGAT
>SJYQ01096370.1:113985-138302 GCA_006410935.1 Redunca redunca
AATTATTATACTATTGATTTTTTGTTTAGATTTATATTTAAGTTCATATTTATATTTGTCATATATTTATGTCTTTGCCCATTATCAAATCTCCCACCTTTTTAAATAGCTTTTATTTAGAGTTTGTTATTATCCCATATGCTCAGTTTTTTCCTGAAAGGTTTTATTTTGCTCTCATTACTGGAAGATATTTTTATGATGTGTACAATTCTAGAATGTTAGTTATTTTCTCTCAATACCTTGAAGGTGTTATGCCATTCTTTTCTGGCGTGCCTTTTTTTTTTTTTTTTACTTTCAGAAGCTAACTGCCATTTTAATATTCATTTCTCTTGGGAAACCTATCTTTTCTCTCCATATCAATAGATGATCTGTCTTCTCCTTTCTTGTCGTTGTGTTCTGCTGTGCTGAGTCTACTTGTGGATTTTTTCTTATATATGCTCTTCAGAATTTTTTGTTTTCTGAAATGAGGACTGCTTTTTTATTTTAAAATATATTTGACTCTCCCTTCTTTTTTAAAGTACATGTTGACTCCCTTCTATTGCCTCTCTGCCCTTCTTTTGTAGTTTAGTTAGAAGTTTGCCAAGACTTCTCACTCCCTTCCATATCACTTATTCTCACTTTCAGTTACTTTTCCTCTCTGATAAGCATTTTGAATAATTTTTTCTATGTTCCAATAAACTGAGTATTTTTTCTTTATAAAAAAAATCTGCTATGCATATATTTGGAGAAGGACATGGGAGCCC
This sequence comes from Redunca redunca, assembly GCA_006410935.1. Taxonomy (NCBI): domain Eukaryota; kingdom Metazoa; phylum Chordata; class Mammalia; order Artiodactyla; family Bovidae; genus Redunca; species Redunca redunca. The sequence continues at coordinate 114,729 of SJYQ01096370.1, forward strand.
ACTCCAGTATTCTTGCCTGGAGAATCTCCATGGATAGAGGATTCTGGAGGGCTACAGTCCATGGGATCGCAAAGACTTGGACATGACTGAGTGATTAAGCACACATGCCATATATTGAAGTTAAAAAACTTTTCATGACCTCAAGAAGAGATCCCTTACCTATAAGCACTCACTTCCCTTTTCTCTCTCCCCTCAGTTCAGTTCAGTTCAGTCGCTCAGTTGTATCTGACTCTTTGCAACCCCATGAATCACAGAATGCCAGGCCTCCCTGTCCATCACTAACTCCCGGAGTTCACTCAAACTCATGTCCATCGAGTCGGTGATGCCATCCAGCCATCTCATCCCCTGTTGTCCCCTTCTCCTCCTGCCCTCAATCCCTCCCAGCATCAGAGTTTTTTCCAATGAGTCAACTTTTCCGATGAGGTGGCCAAAGTATTAGAGTTTCAGCTTTAGCATCATTCCTTCCAAAGAAATCCCAGGGCTGATCTCCTTCAGAATGGACTGGTTGGATCTCCTTGCACTCCAAGGGACTCTCAAGAGTCTTCTCCAACACCACAGTTCAAAAGCATCAATTCTTGGTGCTCAGCTTTCTTCACATTCCAACTCTCACATCCATACATGACCACTGGGAAAACCATAGCCTCGACTAGATGGACATTTGATGGCAAAGTAATGTCTCTGCTTTTCAATATGCTATCTAGGTTGGTCATAACTTTCCTTCAAAGGAGTAAGCGTCTTTTAATTTCATGGCTGAAATCACCATCTGCAGTGATTTTGGAGCCCAAATAAATAAAGTCTGACACTGTTTCCACTGTTTCCCCATCTATTTCCCATGCAGTGATGGGACCAGATGCCATGATCTTCATTTTCTGAATGTTGAGCTTTAAGCCAACTTCTTCACTCTCCTCTTTCACTTTCATCAAGAGGCTTTTTAGCTCCTCTTCACTTTCTGCCATAAGGGTGGTGTCATCTGCATATCTGAGGTTATTCATGTTTTTCCCAGCAGTCTTGACTCCAGCTTGTGCTCCTTCCAGCCCAGCGTTTCTCATGATGTACTCTGCATAGAAGTTAAATAAGCAGGGTGACAATATACAGCCTTGACATATTCCTTTTCCCATTTGGAAAAAGTCTGCTGTTCCATGTCCAGTTCTAACTGTTGCTTCCTGAACTGCATATAGGTTTCTCAAGAGGCAGGTCAGGTGGTCTGGTATTCCCATCTCGTTCAGAATTTTCCACAGCTTATTGTGATCCACACAGTCAAAGGCTTTGGCATAGTCAATAAAGCAGAAATAGACATTTTCCTGGAACTCTTTTCCTTTTTCCATGATCCAGCAGATGTTGACAATTTGATCTCTGATTCCTCTGTCTTTTCTAAAACCAGCTTCAACATCTGCAATTTCACGGTTCACATACTACTGAAGCCTGGCTTAGAGAATTTGAGCATTACTTTACTAGCATGTGAGATGAGTGCAATTGTGCAGTAGTTTGAGCATTCTTTGGCATTGCCTTTCTTTGGGGTTGGAATGAAAACTGACCTTTTCCAGTCCTGTGGCCACTGCTGAGTTTTCCAAATTTGCTGGCATATTGAGTGCAGCACTTTCACAGCATCATCTTTCAGGATTTGAAACAGCTCAACTGGAATTCCATCACCTCCACTAGCTTTGTTCATAGTGATGCTTTCTAAGGCCCACTTGACTTCACATTCCACCATGTCTGGCTCTAGGTGGGTGATCACATCATCATGATTATCTGGGTCATGAAGCTCTTTTCTGTACAGTTCTGTGTATTCTTGCCACCTCTTCTTAATATCTTCTGCTTCTGATAGGTCCCTACCATTTATGTCCTTTATTGAGCCTATCTTTGCATGAAATGTTCCATTGGCATCTCTAATTTTCTTGAAGAGCTCTCTAGTCTTTCCCATTCTGTTGTTTGCCTCTATTTCTTTGCATTGATCGCTGAGGAAGGCTTTCTTATCTCTCCTTGCTATTCTTTGGAACTCTGCATTCAGATGCTTATATCTTTCCTTTTCTCCTTTGCTTTTCACTTCTCTTCTTTTCACAGCTATTTGTAAGCCTCCCCAGACAGACATTTTGCTTTTTTGCATTTCTTTTCCATGGGGATGGTCTTGATCCCTGTCTCCTGTACAATATCACGAACCTCCGTCCATAGTTCATCAGGCACTTTGTCTATCAGATCTAGCCCCATAAATTTATTTCTCACTTCCACTGTATAATCATAAGGGATTTGATTTAGGTCATACCTGAATGGTCTAGCGGTTTTCCCTACTTTCTTCAATTTAAGTCTGAATTTGGCAATAAGGTGTTCATGATCCAAGCCACAGTCAGCTCCCAATCTTGTTTTTGCTGACTGTATAGAGCTTCTCCATCTTTGGCTGCAAAAAATATAATCAATCTGATTTTGGTGTTGACCATCTGGTGATGTTCATGTATAGAGTCTTCTCTTGTGTTGTTGGAAGAGGGTATTCACTATGACCAGTGCGTTCTCTTGGCAAAACTCTATTAGCCTTTGCCCTGTTTCATTCTGTACTCCAAGGCCAAATTTGCCTGTTATTCCAGGTGTTTCTTGACTTCCTACTTTTGCATTCCAGTCCCCTATAGTGAAAAGGACATCTTTTTTGGGTGTTAGTTCTAAAATGTCTTGTAGGTTTTCATAGAACTGTCCAACTTCAGTTTCTTTAGCATTACTGGTTGGGGCATAGACTTGGATTACTACTGTGGGCAGGAATCCCTTAGAAGAAATGGAGTAGCCATCATGGTCAACAAAAGAGTCCAAAATGCGGTACTTGGATGCAATCTCAAAAATGACAGAATGATCTGTCTCCCTTAGACCCTTGCAATCATTAATTTACTTTCTTCCTCTACTGATTTGACTCTCCTGGGCATTTCACATAAATGGAATCATATAATGTATGGCCCATTTTGTCTGACTCTTTCAGTTAGCATTTTGTCTTCATAATTAAACCATTTTGTACCATGTATCAATATTTCATTCCTTTTCTATGCTGAAAAATATTCTATTGTATGGATTGATCACATCTTGTTTAGAGATTTGTTAGTTGATAGGCCCTTGGGTTGTTTCTGAAAGGTGAAAGAAAGTGAAGTCTCTCAGTCCTGTCCTACTCTTTGCAACCCCATGGACTGTAGCCCACCAGGCTCCTTGGTCCATGGGATTCTCCAGGCAAGAATACTGGAGTGGGGTGCCATTTCCTTCTCCAGGGGATCTTCCTGACCCAGGGATCAAACCCAGGTCTCCCGCATTGCAGGTGGACACTTTACCCTCTGAGCCACCAGGGAAGCTCAGCCTATGGGGTTGTTCCTACTTTGTAGCTATTATGGTTTTGGTTACTAGGAATGTTAATGTACAAGATTTTGTTTGGACATATGTTTTCAATTCTCTTGGGTATATACATAGGAAGGCAATTGTTAGATCATATGGTCACTCTGTGTTTAACTTTTTAAAAACTCCCAGGTTGTTTCCCACAGAGGCTAACCATTTTACATTACCCCTAGCAGTATAGGAGGGCTCCAACCTCTCTATATCTTTACCAAGACTTGTTTCTTTTCACTTTTTTAAAAATAGCCTTCCTACTGGTCAAGAAGTAGTATCTCATTGTGGCTTTTATTTGCATTTCCTTAATAACTAATGATATTGAGCATTTTTTCATGTGCTTGCTTAGTGGCCTATCTTCTTTGAGAAAATGTCTATTTCAGTGCTTTGCCCATTTTTTAAGCTGGGTTGTTTGTCTTTTTTTGTTGTTGTTATATTATTTCTTTATATAATCTGGATACTAAATCCTTACACATATATGATTTTTAAATATGTTCTTTCATTCCATCAGTTGTTCTTTCACTTTCTTGATTGTGTCTTTCAATTCACAGAAGTTTCTAATTTTGATGAGATCTAATTATTTTTCTTTCGTTGCTGTGCTCCATTGAAACCACTAGAATATAATATGCCCAAAAACTGTTTCCATTGTATAATTTCATGTTTTTTCTACACACAAAGAAAGATTTATTCACTTATTTGAAAGAATTATTAGTTGATCAAATAAGGAAATGCTTAACTTTCAGAACATTTGTATCAATGAATCAAGTGTGATAAAGTTACGAAGTGTTAGTCGCTCAGTCATATCTGACTCTTTGCAACCCTATAGACTGTAGCCTGCCAGGCTCCTCTGTACATGGAATTTTCCAGGCAAGAATACTGGGTGGTGGGGTGGTGGGTGGTGGTAACCATTCCCTTCCCCAGGGGCTCTTATAGACCCAGGGATTGAACCCATATCTCCTGCATTGTGGTTATATTCTTTACCACTGAGCCACCAGAGAAGCCCCCAAAAGTTACAAAAACACTATAAAAAGACAAAAAAGCACTCTGGAAATTAAAGGAACTGTTTTCATTACCAAGGTATAATACTGAAACTGATAACATGTAATAGTCAAATAAGCACTTGGCATTTGCTTTTCTTCTTGGTGCAATTATAAAACCTAAGAAAGTAATATTTTGAAGATTTTCTGTAATTATTGCAACATTTCTAACTAACATCCTTTCCTTTTATCTGGAGAGCTAATAAATTCCTGTAACTTAGTACACAATAAACTCCAGTAGTATTCAGAGAAGTAAGAGCTTATTTTGTTTTTAGCCCTTAAGAAATTAGCAAATTCACATGCCATGAAGAGGTGAGGGTGAATCTACAGCATGTGTTCACAACTCAGAATTTGTGCTGTGAGGAAAGAAAAGAAAAAAACACCCTAGGCCAAATAATTAAGAAATGACTCATATTTGAAAAACTACCAGCCGCTGCATGTTGCTGTATGTAAACTGCTCTTAATATTTTTCGGATGTGACATGGGGGAAATCCCCATTGTCTATATTAGGCTCTACAGAAGTTTCCTTGAGAGCTCTCCCCAAGGAGTACTTCTGTGCTTTGTCTTTGGACTCATGCTCCGGGGTGGTAAATGGATTAACACAGCAGTCTCTGAAAGCATGATGGATGGAGTAGAAAGAGTGATTTTCTAAACACCCTTTCTTTACTTGATGGATGTTTCCATTGCCATCTCTTCCCTCTTGGCTCTTTGTGCACAGTATCTCTTCTGAAAGGAGTTTTCTCTCATTATTAGTACCAAGTGAATTTACGATGTCCTCTCGTGCAAATATCCTGCCATTCCGTTGGTAGAGTCTGCTCTGATAGTCTGTGCAAAATGATATCTTAGTTCTGTGATCAACAACCTCCACTGTGTTAACATTTTAAACTGTGAGACACAATTGAGCTTCAAAAATTAACACTCATTTTCTCCTAATTAGACTCAAGTGCAGCCAAAACTCATTATCCATCTAGAGAAGCACCTACCTTCTTAGACATTTAGCTGAATCTTATGACACTCTTTTGTTACCACCAGGACCTCCATCAATAATCTTATCAGGTTCCACCATAAACATGAGCTTGGGCCAGAGTGTAAATTTTGATCATACTAATCAGCATGTGTTTCTCCTCCATGACCCTTCTTCTTTGAACCCTGAAGCATATGGGTCCCTTTGAAGGAGAAAAAGTTGTCAAGACCAACAGGCAAAGACATCATATTTGGGAGGGAGGGTTTTATGGAAAAGTCAAGGATGTATGTGTAAGGTGGAGAATTTGAAAGTAGTTACCACCCATCTGAATCAATATTTTTTTTCTCACTTTTCCTCATCTTGTTTATAAAAATAAATCCCTGATAGCAGAGAGTTGGGTTAGGTGTTTAAATAATTGGGGATTAAAAATAATGGGCAAGTGACACAGGGATAAATACTCTTGAATTTTTTGTTGTTAACTCACAAATGGTGAGGAAAAAGATCCAAAATGCCATGCCCGTAAATAGAATATGGAAATTTACTGAAAGTGAGAGCAATTACCTGCCCAAATTTCCGTAAAATAAGAGAGGAAACTTACAATTGAAAGGGTGTGATATTTCAGTCACTGGCAGAGTCAAGAAAAGTGCCACATTTTTTTCTTGCACAGCAGTCACCATGCAAGACCAAGAAGACATTCCAAGTATGTTAGTGGCAGAAGCCATACTAGTGTTGTCAAGGACCACAAGCTCACCTTCACTCCTCCTGCCCATCCCTGCAATGTACATCTCCTTTAGTCCAAACACTATCCCTAAAGAAGGTGGAGAAGGGAGAAGAAATCTGAATTGACAATCAATAAGCTGTGCAACACCAAGTGAGATCAAATTGAGTTATAGAAATAAACTTCACCTTAGTCCTTTGGACTGTAGTAACTGTGAAATTTAAGATGCTAAAATTTCTGTTTCTTGGGTTCCTAAAGAACATAACGGGTTTCATAAAGACATCAAAATGAAATAAAATAGACATTTTAGAGAAAATGTGATGTTGGAAAAGACTCTTGAGAGTCCCTTGAACTACAAGGAGATCAAACTAGTCAATCTTAAAGGAAATCAACCCTGAATATTCACTGGAAGGACTGATGCTGAAACAGAGGCTCCAATGCTTTGCCCACCTGACGTGAAAAGCCTACCCAATAGAAAAGACCTTGATGCTGGGAATGATTGAAGGCAGGAAGAAAAGGGGACAACAGAGGATGAGATGGGTGGATGGTACCCATCTACTCAAAGGACATGAGTTTGACCAAACACTAGGACATAGTGAAGGACACAGGAGCCTGGCATGCCACGGGGTGGCAAAGAGTCAGACATGACTGAATGACTGACCAACAACAACCCTTGACACTGCATCCCCTCCCTTCCCTAATTAGCATCTGCTTGAACCTAACAACCTACTTTTGCATTCCAGTCCCCTATAACGAAAAGGATATCTTTATTGGGTGTTAGTTCTAAAAGGTCTTGTAGGTCTTCATAGAGCCGTTCAACTTCAGCTTCTTCAGCATTAGTGGTTGGCACATAGAATTGGATTACTGTGATACTGAATGGTTTGCCTTGGAAATGAACAGAGATCATTCTGTCATTTTTGAGAATGCATCCAAGTACTGCATTTCAGACTCTTTTGTTGACCATGATGGCTACTCCATTTCTTCTAAGAGATTCCTGCCCGCAGTAGTAGATATAATGGTCATCTGAGTTAAATTCACCCATTCCAGCCCATTTTAGTTCGCTGATTCCTAGAATGTTGATGTTCACTCTTGCCATCTCCTGTTTGACCACTTCCAATTTGCCTTGATTCATGGACCTGACATTCCAGCTTCCTATGCAATACTGCTCTTTACAGCATTGGACCTTGCTTCTATCACCAGTCACATCCACAACTGGGAGTAACAGGCAAATTTGGCCTTGGAATACAGAATGAAGCAGGGCAAAGGCTAATAGAGTTTTTCCAAGAAAATGCACTGGTCATAGAAAACACCCTCTTTCAACCACACAAGACAAGAATTTACACATGGACATCACCAGATGCTCAACACTGAAAACAGATTGATTATATTCTTTGCAGCCAAAGATGGAGAAGCTCTATACAGTCAGCAAGAACAAGACCAAGAGCTGACTGTGGCTCAGATCATGAACTCCTTATTGCCAAATTCAGACTTAAATTGAAGAAAGTAGGGAAAACCACCAGACCATTCATGTATGACCTAAATCAAATCCCTTATGATTATACAGTGGATGTGAGAAATAGATTTAAGGGCCTAGATCTGATAGATAGAGTGCCTGATGAACTATGGACGGAGGTTTGTGACATTGTACAGGAGACAGGGATCAAGACCATCCCCATGGAAAAGAAATGCAAAAAAACAAAACGGCTGTCTGAGGAGGCCTTACCAATAGCTGTGAAAGGAAGAGAAGTGAAAAGCAAAGGAGAAAAGGAAAGATATATGCAGAGTTCCAAAGAATAGCAAGAAGAGAAAAGAAAGCCTTCCTCAGTGATCAATGCAAAGAAATAGAGGCAAACAACAGAATGGGAAAGACTAGAGATCTCTTCAAGAAGATTAGAGATATCAAGGGAACATTTCATGCAAAGATGGGCTCGATAAAGGATAGAAATTGTATGGACCTAACAGAAGCAGATTGCTGGAAGAAATATCAATAACCTCAGATATGCAGATGACACCACCCTTATGGCAGAAAGTGAAGAGGAACTAAAAAGCCTCTTGATGAAAGTGAAAGAGGAAAGCGAAAAAGTTGGCTTAAAGCTCAACATTCAGAAAACNAGGATGAGATGGCTGGATGGCATCACTGACTCGATGGACGTGAGTCTGAGTGAACTCCGGGAGTTGGTGATGGACAGGGAGGCCTGGCATGCTGCAATCATGGGGTCACAAAGAGTCAGACATGACTGAGCGACTGAACTGAACTGAACCTAACTATTGCAATGCAGAAAAAGTTGTTAAGGCTGTGTGCATGCTCAGTCAGCATATAGTAAGGATAAGCTATTCATGGAAGCTGAATGAAGCCTATCTCCTGCTAACAAGAAAACAGAAGCACAAGAAGGTTATGGGGCCCAGAAATCCCAGAAGGGTCCTGCATCAGTGTAAGACAAGGAATTTTTAATTGCAAACAAATATCTTCTGTTTAGATACTTCTCAAAGTCATGTTTTATTGAATGTTATCATTTTACCTTCTTCATTTGAAACCAAGCAAGACCCTGTGGGGTTCCTGGGCATGGAAACATTTTTGTCCCCATTTCTTGTAAGCAAGAATCTAGCTTATGTGATCTTTCCTGCATTCCAAAAGATAGATTAGAACAGTTGCTAATCAAGGGAAGAGCAGCTGATAAACCACCTGAGGCAAGATTAAAAGGACCTGAGAAGCTCATCAGCAATTGATGCTTTTGAACTGTGGTTCAAAAACAGAGGATTCTTGAGAGTCCTTCGGACTGCAAGGATATCAAAAGAGTCAATCCTAAAGGAAATAAGTCCTGAATATTCATTGGAAGGACTGATGCTGAAGCTGAAACTCCAATACTTTGGCCACCTGATGCAAAGAACTGATTCCTTAGAAAAGACCCTGATGCTGGGAGAGATTGAAGGCAGAAGAAGGGGATGACAGAGGATGAGATGGTTGGATGGCATCACTGACTCAATGGACATCAGTTTGAGCAAGCTTTGGGAGTTAGTGATGGACAGGGAAGTGTCCTGGTGTGTTACAGTCTACTGGGTCGCAAAGAGTCAGACATGACTGAGTGACTAAACTGAACTGAACTGAGAAGCTCATCAAGCTTAGGAGACCACCTGAGATGAGATTAAGTGTGTGTCTGCAGACCCTGCATACAACCAAAGCTTAGCACCCCACGCTTGAACTATTGCTGTAAAACTCCTTATGAAAACTCATAGTCTTTTTGAGTCAGGAGCCTGCTCTGCCCCCCTTTGCCTGGCAAAGCAGTAAAACTATTCTACTTCACCCAAACTGTCCCTGAGGTTCCATTTGGTGCTAGTGTATGAGAAGCTGAGCTTTCAGCATCATATTCAGGAAATGTTGGTTTTCAAGCCTGTTTTCATTGGCCTGTGAAGAGTGAAACAGTAATTATTTGAAAATAACTTCAGCTCTGGATTTAATAACCAGAAACCCCATTTCTCAACATATTATAATGAGGCAGGAGGCAGATGGACACCTCCTCCCCCTGGGTAAAGCCATTGGAGACATTCTCTGTTGACCAAAATTCCAAAACAAAAATAGCAGGGTAATTAAGGGAGGAGGCTGGGCCCTGCTCAGACCACATATCTCTTATTGTCGAAGTCAGGAGACCTCTGTGTCCACACATGCACGGAAAAGGCTCCTTGGAGGTCAAAGGTGAGTTATGTCAAATGATGTTCTACCCAGATGCCTTTTTGGTAAAATGTATCTTGGCTAAGAGATGTATGCACACACATGGGAGGATACACCAAATATGGACTGTGAAACAGGCAAATCAAATGATTTACCAAAGGAAAACCAGAAGAAATACCCCATAAAAGTAATTCAAGTTGTTAGGTAGTTAGAACAGGAAAAAGGAGTCCAAAATGGCGGTGGCTAAAAGACAAGGATAGAGAAAAGCCCATGAAAATGCAACAAAAGATAATCTGTGGACTGGAGTGAGAACTTCAGGTGAAAGGAACATGCCCCCTTCTTGGCTAGCCCGATTTGCATAGGGCAGGCTCAAGGAGGGGAGGAGACAAATATGTAAAAGAAGGAAGCCAAGAGGGATTGAGTCCTCTCTTTTTGGATCAGCGCACCCTCACACCTCGAGGGTGAAATATCCTTTGTTTCCTGAACAAAACTGAGTTGTAACTGAGCTGTAACACTGGTCTGCCCATTTCAAATATTTGCTGCGAGAGAGAAACGTGGAAATTGCACACACCCCCAACAAAGCTACCACAAGGGCACGACCCAACGACTCTCTCCCTGTCTATCCACATGTACTGTACTGTTTTTTCTTCTTAATGAATGCTTTACTTGCTTCACTACTTTCCATCTTTTTGGAAATTCTTTTCTGCAGAGCCAAAGGCCGGGACACTTGTCACTGAACACTTGTCTAGTGGTTAGAGTGTGCCGTTTTCACTGCCAAGACCCAGCCTCAATCCCTGGCTGGGAATCCAAGCCCCGTTCCAAGCTGTTGCAGGCCGAGACCACTCGAGATCATATCTAGAAGAGCAACTGGAATTTAACAGCTTGTCTTTTTGAAAACCCTAATTCCAAAATTAATGCAGCTGGTTGGTTTTTATTTTTGCCTTGAATATTTTTATTTTTTTCGTGTATTCCAATATCTTCTGTTTTCTGAAAATTAAGAAAGGGAATGAAATAAAGTAAACCCTAAAATTTTACCTCAAATAAACTGTAGACACTTCTACATTTCTTGCAAGTTAACTCCATTTGTTACTGAAAAGTGAAACTTACAAAATACTATGAGAAAATTTCAGTCCCTGTTGCCTCACTTTCATTAGAAGGTAAAAGCCAGTTCCTCAGCTACTATATTATATGACAAGGTTGCTTTTCTGGGCAATAGATTAAAAGCCTTTGGCTTGGGCCCAAGGGAACATGTTTTTCACCATTATGTGGAAACTATTGCAAAGTACTGAAGAAATCTTTTACACCTCAGTACTCCGAATAACACACTCCCCATCAAAATATACTCAGTAGCCAAGGAAGCATGGCAGAAAACAATACTACTAAATTATCTCAATCACCAACCCTTTCAGATTTACTTCCTGAGTGCTTGAAAAATTAAAATCACAAAGGATTTTTCAAAGAAGAAACATCTATGTCCTTTACATTTGTTTTCAAGACCTTAACATATGGTGAGAGTGCTAATTCAATGCTTTATTATTGTAATCAGTAGTAACAAACAAAAAATGAAGTCCAAAGGAAACTCCAAACAGAGTGAATCATTAGTAAATGAAAAGGCTTTCAGAGGTAACTAGACATATTGGCAAATGGAGCAACTTAGTTTCCTGTGATTCTCACATCCTGTCCCTTCTCCTTCCTTCCACTCCAATCTCTGCTTTCCCCTCCTTTTACTGAAAAAAACAAAACAAAACAAAACAAAACAAAAAAACAGCTGCTCTATTAGGAATTTCCTGTCTCTAAGATCTCTTCCTTCTAATACATTTTATAACTCTTTTATTTCCCCCAAACATACTTTTACCATCCTATTTTTCAAATGGTTAATTTAGATTAACAACAAAAAAGAAAGTTTTTAGATTCCTTCATGGAACTGTCTGAAGCTAAACCTCATATTAAATGAAGGCCCAGAAAAGTAAGATTAAAGGACCATCATCACCGTTGGTTAATCTTTACAGGAAGAAGTTAACAATGGCCCCATGAAGTGCTAAGTTTTTTCAGTCATTCATGGCTCTTTGAAGTCTCTCACCCCCTTTTTCCCAACTTCATTTCCCATAATCTCAACACCTATCTCTGACACTCCTGCTTTCCTCCACTGTTATCTCTATGTAAAATTTTCCAAATACAATCAATAATAATTGGTAGAAATATTGTTAGTACCATTATAGAATAATTTAACTTCTGTGCAGAATGTACTTATTAAAATATTATAATTAAAACCCTCATATACCCTTTTTAAAATCCAGGCAAATAATGTCTCATCAGAATTAAGACTATTGACTAGAAATACATTGAACTTGTTGCCCTTTCTATTCTAAATCAGAGGGACCATGTATTTGCAAATTTCACGAGAGTGAATCTGATTAATGTAATATAGTTTATTTCAGCCCAACAAACATTCTGGCCAAATTGGAGAATACAAAGATGGCTAATGTGAAGCTTCTGTCCTTTAAGAATATAAAAGCAAATTGGAAGAATGATACAAACGTGAACATTAGTTAATACATCCACTGGAGGAGGAGAGAGCTGAAAGAGAGGTTTAGTTTGGCTGACCAGAGCACTTAGAGATTCTTGGGGGAAGCAGGATTTGAGCTGGCTTTAAAGGATTTGCAGGATTTTATAAGGCAAGGCAATCTTGACAGAGACAGATTTGAGTTTTTTTTCCCCAGAATTACATCATACGGTAACTATTTGACACTATTTAAATGTCTTTTTTTTTTGCTGGCCAAAATCTTGGCCTTCTCTGCCCACTGAAGCTGAATGAAAAATATGGACAAAAAAGTATGGAGGAAATAGAAAAGTGGCTTTAATTCTCAGCTGGCAGAGAGGGGAACACAGTAGGCTCATGCATCAAGAGCTGTACCCCTATTCCATAAGGAGTCTAGGGGCTTATATACAATGAGGACTTGCCTTCAGGGGTCGGTGATGAGAAGCAAAGGTGTTAGGATATTCATTTCTTCCTCTTGCATTGTTTCAAAGACAGTCATAGACGGACATCAGTAACCCAGTAATTGAGTCTGGCAGTCTGATGCCTCTGCAGCATTCTTTCTGATTTGTAACTACAAGTGTGGTGTAAGGGTAAACACCAGATACAGGATGTATTTAGCAAAGAGTCAAAGGAAAATTTTCATACTGTTCATGGGGTTCTCAAGGCAAGAATGCTAAAATGCTTTGCCATTCCCTTCTCCAGTGGACCAGTTTTTGTTAGAACTCTGCACCATGACCGTCCGTCTTGGGTGGCCCTAGATGGCATAGCTCATAGTTTCATTAAGTTAGATAAGATTGTGATCCATGTGATCAATTTGGTTAGGTTTCTGTAACTGTGGTTTTCATTCTGTCTGCCCTCTGATGGATGAGGATATGAAACTTGTTCAAGCTTCCTAATGGGAGGGACCGGCCCGCAGAGCAAGACCTAGTTTTCCCTAAACCCAGTCCCTCCCATCCAATTTTCTGTTGATGGGTGGGGCTGTGTTCTCTCCCTGTAGTTTGGCCTGAGACCAAACTATGGTAGGGATAATGGTGGTAATGGCGACTTCCTTCATAAGGACAAATACCAACATACCAGGACTGCTGTAGTCAGTGCCCCGACTCTGCAGCAGGCCACTGTCAACCCACGCCTCCGCAGGAGACTCCTGGACACTCCCAGGCAAGTCTGGCTCAGTCTCTTGTGGGGTCCTTGCTCCTTCCTCCTGGGTCTTGGTGCACACAAAGTTTTGTTGTTCCCTCCAAGAGTCTGTTTCCGCAGTCCTGTGGAAATTCTGTAATCAAATCCCACTGAACTTTGAAGTCAAATTCCCTAGGGGTTCTTGGTCCTTTTGCTGGATCCCAGGTTGGGAATCCCAGGGATGGGTAAGCCTGGTGGGCTGCCGGGGTCACACAGATTCGGACACGACTGAAGTGACTTAGCAGCAGCAGCAGGTTGGGAAATTTGCTGTGGGCCCAGGAGATAGGCTGTCAGATAAACTGTTCTGAAGAGGATGCAGTGTCCGCCTCATATTAGTTTTACAGACAGAACGCCATTTTGAGTTGTGTTGAGAGCTTGGGTAAAACAGTTTTTAATGTATTTGCTTCCTCCAATCCATCTGTTTTAGGTGAAGAGCAATTCTCATTTTTCTGTGAGGTCCATTTCCTTTGAATTGCAGTTTTAATTTTGCCCAGATTCTGTGTTTTTACTAATTATTCCTCCACAGAGAAGAAGGTCTATGCTTTTGCAGAATTAGCTTATATCCCCAAAAGAGTAGATGGTGCATTCTGTCAAAACTGCTGGGTTCTTGCCCCAAACTTTAGGGTCCTTCAGCTTCAGATAATTCTGAGATTCCTAGAGGCATCATCTGATCTGACAGTTAGTCTTGAGGTGGGAAATCCTCAGTCTTTTTATGCCGAATTCAAGCAGAGCAAACCAAGAAGATGGGGCTGAGGAAAAGCTTATAAATAGGTGCCAAATAAGATTCCTATGGCAAAAAAGAAGGGCTTGATAACTGGAGATGAGACTGGAATAGAAGCAGTGATGAGTACTTAGATGGATTTATTACCCTTCCTTATAAAAATCAAGGGAAGAATCTATATTATTTTACCCTCCCAGATTATTTTTGTTTAAAATTCAAACCTAGTCCATTTCATTTGAAAATAATTAGAAACATCTGGTGTTCTAAAGCTATTTCCCTCCCCATGATATAGATTTTTCGCACTTGGCTGAGCATTAATGGGATTCCCCTTAGTGGCTGCTCCTTTCCAAGGAGGATTTCTGTATGTAGAAAACCACAGTCGAATGGGGTGCTCTTTCTTATACAATGGGATGATCTATTGTGTTCATCTATATCTCCAGTCATAAATGTGAGTTCATCATGCCATTCTAACTGCGACTGATCCTGATAATCACAAGGGTGACTTTGCAAATATGTTGAATTTTAAGATGGAAAAATAAAGTAATAAATTTATTCATTTTGTCATTTCTCTCCTTCTTGATAAACACCTGGAAATTAGTATTTTGAGCTGAGGCAAGAGGTATTGAATCATGGATCCCAGAATTATATGAAAAAGATCATCTTTACAATACCAAAAACTGTACAGAAAGTCCAACTGAACAATTGACTTGAAGAATTGAAGTGAAGAAGCAGTATTGAGTTAGGTGATAAAGGACAGTAGAGCATGACAGCGAGGGTCTCTGGGAACCTTGAGAGGGTCCCTGAGACCCAGACTGAAGTCCCAGACCCTAGTGTCAGAGTCACTAGTCCCTTAAACAGGGGACAGGATTATCAGTCCTACAATGACATCCCCCTCCCTTCATGGTCTCCACCCTGCCTCCTTCCAAAAGCAGTTTACTGCATGAAAAATTGCATAATATATGTGAGAGAAGAAGTAGTGAGCAGAATTAATAGACGTTACTATTACCGGATACAAACTAATAACTATAATTGAGCAAGAAGTTTGTCTTAATTGTTGGTAGCTGAAACAAGTGAAAAGTCAAAGTGTGCGTCATTCAGTCATGTCTGACTCTTTGTGACCCCATGGACTGTAGCCCACCGGGCTCCTCTGTCCATGGAATTCTCCAGGCAAGACTACAGGAGTAGATAGCAATTCCCCTCTTCAGGGGATCTTCCTGACCCACAGATCAAATCTGGGTTTCTAGCACTGCAGGCAGATTCTTTACCTTCTGAGCCACCAGAGAAGCCCAAAACTGAAACAAAAAGAATACTAAAACCACTGGTTTAAACTTGTGCATGGTGACTTTCCTCTTGTGATTATATTGGTTTGTGGGTGTCATAGGTGGAACATCTAGCAACATAGCAGAAGATATCATTGCTTTTTGTGAAAGTGAAATGTTTCCATCAGTTCCTAAAATCTCTCAAGCCATTATCTCAGTGAATATCACCTGTTGGCTGTGAGAATCCTGCATAGCCCAGATTGAAGTTCTGCGTTTGTTCCTGCAAGCTACACAGGCTATTATTGGTCTGTAATAATTTTGAAACTATTTTGTTTGAAAGTGTCCAGACTACAAAGGTAATATAATTGTGAATGAGATAAGCTCCAAGTCCCTTTCTTGTCACTGAATTATGCTAATGGGTCAACTATTCCAATTCACTCTTGGACTAAAGGAAGACTAGTGTCACGTAGTGGTGGAAGTTTTGGAATCAAGCTGAGAACAGTTGTTATTCTGGAGTTCCTTGCATTCACAGTAGTAACATTATCCTATCCTCAACAGCAGAAAGAAGATTCAGAAGCAAGTTCCTACCCCCTTAGATGCAGGACCAAGGCTCTGTCTCATGGGCAGCACCCAAGAAAAACAGACCCCTAAAACCTTTACTTAATAATACTTTTGGATTATTTGTTTCAAATCTTCACTCATTCATCTGGCTCCCTGGCTTCTGATGACCTTGGCTTTTCAAACTTTGATTTCTTCTTCCTTTTTTTTTTCTTGAATAATTTCTTTTTTAACTTACACTGAAGTATAGTTCATGTGGCCATTCCCGGTCTCTCAGCTGTAAAGAATCTGCCTGTAATGCAGGAGCCAGGAGCAGCAATTTTGATCCCTGGGTGGGGAAGATCCTCTGGAGGAGGGCATGGCAATCCACTCCAGTATTCTTGCCTGGAGAATCGAATGGACAGAGGAGTCTGGATGGCTACAGTCCATGGGGTTGCAAAGAGTCAGACACGACTGAAGCGACTTAGCATGCACACATAGTTCATTTATAATATTCTGTTGGTTTCAGGTGTACAGCAATGTGATTCACTTATATATGTCAGGTGTTAAGCTATTTGCCCTCTTAATGGACACAAAGTTTCAGCTGGGGAAGATGAAATGTCCTGGAGATGGATGGTGATGATGGTTGCACAGCAGTGTAACTGTACTGAATGCCACTAAACCATATATTTATAAATGATTAAAATGGTAAATTTTGCTATGTAAATGTTAACACAATAAGAAAAATGTAAAGAGAAAAAAGAAAGATAAGAATTGGGACTGGGTGGGTGTAAGAGGAGTGGGTGACAGATATCCTGTCTGCTAAGGAAAAGGGTCTTGCTTGAAATAAAGAGATGGAGGTCATTTTGAATCTAGCTGTAGAGGGTAAGAGCAGATAGTTAGAGGAAAGTTAGAGGGTTCAATTCTTCATAAACATCAGATCAAGAGGCCAGAAATAGGTGAATGGGTTCCACAAATATTCTACAGTTCTTGCATTGATTAGGGAATCCTGTCTGATCTGTTCACGTATCTCCTAACCTCCTTACCCCCCACACACAGATATTATATGTGTATTGCTCCTTGAATTCTTGTATAATCCCGTCTTACTGAGCCATGGAAATCTGCACGCACTATATCCTTGTCTCATTTAGCCTTGTCATCTGTGTGTGTGTGTGCTCAGTTGTGTCTAACTCTTAGCAACCCCATGGACTATAACCCACCAAGATCCTCTTTACATGGGATTTCCCAAGCAAAATAGTGGAGTGAGTTACCATTTCCTACTCCAGGGGATCTTCCTGACCCAGGGATCAAATCCAGGTCTCCTGTTTTGCAGGCAGATTCTTTATCAACTGTGCCACCTGGGAAGTCAGCCTTGTTATCAGGGATGCCCTTTTGAATGCCCTCAGATTCAAAATGTAGAAATACAACCCACCTCATGTGGGTGAGTCAAGAAATGCCAGGGCTGATGGAAGCTCATAGGATTTGACTCTGGAGCCTCTTTAATCTTGTGTTCAGTGGTCTTCAGTCAACACCAAAATTGGATTGATTATATTCTTTGCAGCCAAAGATGGAGAAGCTCTATACAGTCAGCAAAAAAAAAAGACCAAGAGCTGACTGTGACTCAGCTCATGAACTCCTTATTGCAAAATTCAGACTTAAACTGAAGAAAGTATGGAAAACCACTAGACCATCCAGGTATGACCTAAATCAAATCCCTTATGATTATACAGTGGAAGTGAGAAATAAATTTATGGGGCTAGATCTGATAGACAGAGTGCCTGATGAACTATGGACGGAGGTTCATGACATTGTATGGCAGACAGGAATCAAGACCATCACCATGGAAAAGAGATACAAAAAAAGCAAAATGACTGTCTGAGGAGGCCTTACAAATAGCTGTGAAAAGAAGGCAAGTGAAAAGCAAAGGAGAAAAGGAACGATATAAGCATCTGAAAGCAGAGTTCCAAAGAAGAGCAAGGAGAGATAAGAAAGCCTTCCTCAGTGATCAGTGCAAAGAAATAGAGGCAAACAATAGAATGGGAAAGACTAGAGATCTCTTCAAGAAAATTAGAGATGCCAAGGGAACATTTCATGTAAAGATGGGCTCGATAAAGGAAATGGTATGAACCTAACAGAAGCAGAAGATATTAAGAAGAGGTGGCAAGAATACACAGAAGAACTGTACAAAAAAGATCTTCACGACCCAGATAATCATGATGGTGTGATCACTCATCTAGAGCCAGACATCCTGGAATGTGAAGTCAAGTGGGCCTTAGAAAGCATCACTATGAACAAAGCTAGTGGAGGTGATGGAATTCCAGTTGAGCTGTTTCAAATCCTGAAAGATGATGCTGTGAAAGTGCTGCACTCAGTATGCAAGCAAATGTGGAAAACTCAGCAGTGGCCACAGGACTGGAAAAGGTCCGTTTTCATTCCAGTCCTAAAGAAAGGCAATGCCAAAGAATGCTCAAACTACGGCACAATTGCACGCATCTCACACTCTAGCAAAGTAATTCTCAAAATTCTCCAAGCCAGATTTCAGCAACACCTGGACCATGAACTTCCAGATGTTGAAGCTGGTTTTAGAAAAGGCAGAGGAACCAGAGATCAAATTGCCAACATCCACTGGATCATCGAAAAACCAGGAGAGATCCAGAAAAACATCTATTTCTGCTTTATTGACTATGCCAAAGCCTTTGACTGTGTGGATCACAATAAGCTGTGGAAAATTCTGAAAGAGATGGGAATACCAGACCACCTGACCTGCCTCTTGAGAAACCTATATGCAGGTCAGGAAGCAACAGTTAGAATTGGACATGGAACAACAGACTGGTTCCAAATAGGAAATGGAGTGTGCCAAGGCTGTCAATTGTCACCCTGTTTATTTAACTTCTATGCAGAGTACATCATGAGAAATGCTGGGCTGGAGAAGCCCAAGCTGCAATCAAGATTGCCCGGATAAACATCAATAACCTCAGCTATGCAGATGACACCACTCTTATGGCAGAAAATGAAGAGGAACAAAAAACCCTCTTGATGAAAGTGAAAGAGGAGAGTGAAAAAGTTGGCTTAAAGCTCGACATTCAGAAAACGAAGATCATGGCATCCGGTCCCATCCCTTCATGGGAAATAGATGGGGAAACAGTAGAAACAGTGTCAGACTTTATTTTGGGGGGGCTCCAAAATCACTGCAGATGGTGATTGCAGCCATGAAATTAAAAGACGCTTACTCCTTGGAAGAAAATTTATGACCAACCTAGATAGCATATTCAAAAGCAGAGACATTACTTTGCCAACAAAGGTCTGTCTAGTCAAGGCTATGGTTTTTCCAGTGGTCACGTATGGATGTGAGAGTTGGACTATAAAGAAAGCTAATGCCAAAAAATTGATGCTTCTGAACTGTGGTGTTGGAGAAGACTCTTGAGAGTCCCTTGGACTGCAAGGAGATCCAACCAGTCCATCCTAAAGGAGATCAGTCCTGGGTGCTCATTGGAAGGACTGATGTTGAAGCTGAAACTCCAATACTTTGGCCACCTCATGCGAAGAGTTGACTCATTGGAAATGACCCTGATGCTGAGAGGGATTGGGGGCAGGAGGAGAAGCGGATGACAAAGGATGAGATGGTTGGATGGCATCACTGACTCAATGGACATGAGTTTGGGTAGACTCCGGGAGTTGGTGATGGACAGTGAGGCCTGGTGTGCTGCGATTCATGGGGTTGCAAAGAGTCGGACATTACTGAGCAACTGAACTGAACTGAACTTAACCAAACATATAACTTTGACCTCCAAATTAGCCAGTATCTGCTCTTCAACTTTGGCTTCAGCCTCAGCCTTTAAGAGACCAAATTGTTGAACACCCAATTGTAGCATCATTCCTGGCATCTATGATAATATGTGTAATCTCAATGATCATGAGATTGACTAAGTTACCCTCATGTGTCAATGTGTCAACATCAGTGTAACAGAATAGGACATGTGGCTTAGATATATTGTTCTATATTGTTAGAATTTTCAGTTTCAAATATGGGTAAGCATTTTAAATGTAGGACTACAGTTTCCTCGTATGTTTTAGTCTTTGAGATCCTGTCAGTTGAAGTATAAATATATATTTATGATTTCAGAGTGAAATGCTGCACTAATTATGTTGATTGTGAACAACACATTCATTTTATACTGAAAAATAATGAAATATTTTTCCAATAGTTAAATAGAGAAAAACTCATTTTCTGAGCTTGAGTCAGTGAAATTGCATCATTATTACCGATTAAATTTTCAAACACAGGAGTAGAAAGGAATAAAATCTTCACCTCCATCATCACTATCAGAAAATATAGAAAATTGGACCTCTTGGTTACCATGTGTTAGAATAGTTGCCTGTACCAGCAGAATTAGCCCTAAAGATCTTTCTCTTCCACTTATTTCAGGTGGAAGTAAAGATCTGCTCACAGCTCAAAAGTGCAGTTCACTGACCATACATGTGATACAAAAATTGACAGTGTTGTGAAATTATTGTCCCCACAGTAGGTCAAACTCCTACATTTGACTGCTGAAAATTTGAACAATTAAAAATTTTATAACACTTCCAAATTTTTTATTCTCAAGATATTCCTTATTTGAAGATAAGAGTGACCAGCATATCCTGATTTGTTTGCAACTGAGGGTGTTCCTGGACACATGACTTGATTAAATCAAGAAAGTCTAGGACACAAGGGAATGAGCAGTGTTATATTCTGCCTCAGTCTTGGATTTGACTCTATATTGTCTTTATTATTTAGCCAGAAATCTGTATTTAGTGTATTTCTGCCACTAAAATCTTTCAGTGTATTTTGACACATATACACCAAGTAATATTTTGCAGATCACATCTGCATAGGAGGAGCTAGGAGACCAGGTCTGGAAAGAAAATGGAGAGGTCTGTATGACTTATTTGCTTGGATGTGGTGGACTCAAATCCCAGGGCCTCATGGACCTGACCCCAAATCCTGGGACCCCAGGAATGACAACTGACACCATGCTTTTTACCCATTTCAACATTTTCTACTCTTCTTATGGGCTTCCCAGGTGGCCCTAGTGGTAAAGAACCCGTCTGCCAATGCAGAAGACTTAAAAGATGTGGGTTTGATCCCTGGGTCAGGAAGATCCCCTGGAGGAGAGCATGGTAATTCACTCCAGTATTCTTGCCTGGAGAATCCCATGGACAGAGGAACCTAGATTGCTACAGTCCACAGAGTCACAAAGAGTTGGGCAGGACTGAAGCGACTTAGCATGCAAACACTTTTCTTATAATTTCTATGGTTGACTTTCTTATAGGACAAGGAATCTGCCTAGGATCTGACTTCTTAGCATGCCTGATACTCCAGTTTTTATTTGCCAAGCCCTATGCCTCACCTGAGTCTTTTAAATAAATGTTTTTGTTAGTTGAAGACAAGTTAGTGTGTTGCTTTGGAGTTTTTAAACATTGCCTAGATTAATGAGCCAAGACCAGTAGTACTTTGCTTCCTCAATGTGCTGGAACACAGTGCAACAGCTCGGTAGGCATGTTTCTGCCCTTGAGATGGCTTCTTCGATATAAGATTATTTGGTAGAAATTCAGCCTTCAGTTTATGAAGAAAAAAAGCTGGTCAAATGTTCAATAAGATGAAAAGTCTGTATTTGGGGGGTTTAAAAAGATTTCTTTCTGAAAAAGAGGAGGAAGATGTTGATGAGATGATGATAAGTAACTAGCATTTATTATGATAATGTTCTGAGTACTTTACTTGTTTTAACCTATTTAATCCTCACAGCAATTTAGTTATGTACTGTTATTGGCTAGGAAACTGAGACTGTAGTCACAAAGCTAGGAATTGGTAGAATCATGATTTGAACCCAAGGTACCCAAGCTTCAGTACACTCTGATATTTCTTATGATGGATAAAATATGGTCTTTAATATTTCAGTAGCACAATTCTGTAGCTAGTGTATAAAAGAATATTTTTGTCATTGCAATTTTAAACTTAATTTTTCATCAGAAATGAATTTTTCTCACCCAAGGCATTCCAAATAAAAATTACACATGATCATGAAATCTTGAAATGTTACATGAGATTCAGCAACCAGCTGCTTATAATTTGAATCAATGCCATTATTCTCTTATTGGTAAAGAAACATAACCCATCCTATACAGCAGGAGAGACTTCTCTGGTGGCTCAGTGGTAAAGAATCCACCTACCAACAACACAGGAGATGCAGGCCCGATCCCTGGGTTAGGAAGATCCCCTGGAGAAGGAAATGCCGTGGACAGTGGATCCTGGTAGACTACAGTCCATGGGGTCACAAAAGAGTTAGACACTACTTAACAACAACAAGATACAGTGGGAGAGGCAGGGAGGGTGTAGAAGAACTGTCAGGGAGGTTAAGTGGAAACCAAAGAACCTGGGGCAATTTGCTTAGAACTTTGTTTTCAACTAAGAGAAGAAAAAAATCATGATCACATTTCTAAAATGACTCTGCACCCATATTATAATAATGACTCAAAACTCACCATCTGAATTTTAGGTACAGATCAGCCTTATATGTATGCACCCCTCAAAATCATCTGCCCATCATTGTAGACCCAAAGATACTTAGCAAAATATGAAAGACACACTGATCTCACGAGTCCTTCCTGCTCTAGAATTTGATGATTCTGAATCAGATGCTTCACAGCTAGACTACATTCTCTAATTGTCCCAAACAGCAAAAAAAGACAAGAATCCAACGGGTTTGTTTTCTATACCAGTTGGACTCATACTTAGGCTAAAAATACCTAACCTATAAAATGCTATTATTATTGGTCATAAATAGATCAAGATTACTTACCACTGTGAAAATTAATAGAATACTTCTGGCTGTATTAGAACTTGTTTGAGATATACAAATCACTCTTATGGAATTATTCAAGGCTCATAACAATCCTGAGAATTAAGAGTTATCATCTGTGACTCATAAGTAAAGAAAAGGAGAAATAAAAATGCCAATGGTTTCTTTACAGTCACACAGTATTTTGATTGCAATTTTGCACAATACATAGACTGATAATTACACATGCATGATTAACCAAAGAAGTTCATATTTATGATATTAGAGGAGGACATCAGAAGAAATAACCAATACTGTGCCATAAAGCTAATTTCAAAAATGACAAACCAGGATTGAAAAAATCCTGTTATTAATTTCTGCTAAGAGTGTTTACCCCTCATACAAATATGAATAAAAATCTCAAGGCTTTAGGAATCTATATAAGGTCAGGTATGTTTTTATTCTCTATATACATATATATACACGTATATACATATACATANACATATATATACACATATATACATATACATATACATATATATATATATATATATATTTATACAACACAAGAGAGGACTCTACACATGGACATCACCAGATGGCCAACACTGAAATCAGATTGTTTATATTCTTTGGAGCCAAAGATGGAAAAGCTCTATACAGTCAACAAAAAGAAGACTGGGAGCTGACTGTGGCTCAGATCATGAACTCCTTATTGCCAAATTTAGACTTAAATTGAAGAAAGTAGGGAAAACCACTAGACCATTCAGGTATGACCTAAATCAAA
>SJYQ01096370.1:149333-189648 GCA_006410935.1 Redunca redunca
CTTCAAATTCCAGAATGTCTGGCTCTAGGTGAGTGATCACACCATCATGATTATCTGGGTCATGAAGCTCTTTTTTGTACAGTTCTTCTTTGTATTCTTGCCACCTCTTCTTATTATCTTCTGCTTCTGATAGGTCACTACCATTTCTGTCCTTTATTGAGCCTATCTTTGCGTAACATGTTCCCTTGGTAGCTCTAATTTTCTTGAAGAGATCTCTTGTCTTTCCCATTCTATTGTTTTCCTCTATTTCTTTTCACTGATCGCTGAGGAAGGCTTTCTTATCTCTCCTTGCTATTCTTTGGAACTCTGCATTCAAATGGGTATATCTTTCTTTTTCTCCTTTGCTTTTCACTTCCCTTCTTTTCACAGCTATTTGTAAGGCCTCCTCAGACAGTCATGTTACTTTTTTGCAATTCTTTTTCTTGGAGATGGTCTTGATTCCTGTTTCCTGTACTATGTCATGAACCTCCGTTCATAGTTCATCAGGCACTCTGTCAGTGTTTATATTTTTAAGACTAAATAGTATTCAGAGTGGAGTCATGTATTATTCAAGATTACATGTTCTTATATAATTTTAAATCATTTCCTTCTCTTTAGAATTTACTTACTTTCTTTTGGTTATTTTTATTTACCTATCGCTAACATTCCTTAACCCTTACAGAATTGTAAATCTCAGTGTGTTCAAGCATATCAGGCATTCTATGAGACATTTACTCGTCCATAGATAGGTTAGTGTGAGCCCTTTGGCCTCTTTCTCTACTCTCAACGTGCCAGCCTCTAGACCTTTTATTCTGGGATGTCCCTGCCCCATCATTTTGAAAGTGTCCTTTGATTCTTCCATATGTGACTCCTTATTTTCCAGTTCAGTGTCTTTCATAGTTTATGTTCTAATTGTGTTGGAACTAATCTTCCAGTAGTGTTGTGGAAAAGGTAATATTTTTGAGGTCTTACATGTCTGAAGACATCTTTATTCTTCTCACTCTTGGGTGGTTTACTGTGCACACACTTTTGTTTCCCTCAGAATTTTGAAGGCATTGCTCCATTTTCTTTAATTCCCCATTTTATTACTTATATGTTTAATACCATTCTGATTCCTAAAAGTTTGGTGAGACCCTCCCCTGACAGCATATATATTGAATATACACAATATCTACTGTTCTGGGAATTCAGCGGATCGCCCCATTCTGCAAACTTGTGTTCTTCACTTCCGGGAAATTTCATTGCCTCATCTTTATTCATTTCCTCTGCTCCTTTTTACATTCTCTTTTTCTGGAACTCCTATCATTTGGACAATGGTACCACTGATCTGATTTTCAAGATTTGTTTAGTTTTCCTGCTAGTCGCTTCCTATTCCCTTTTGAAAAAATTCAAGTATAGTTGATTTATTGATTTTTCTAGATTTCTGATCTTTCCTCTCCTGTGTCCTATTTCTTTCTTTTTGTTTTATTCTCTGACAGATTTCTTCAACTTTATCTCTCAGTCCTCAATTGAATTGTTTTTCTGCTATCAGTTTTAATTTCCTAAAGCCTTCTTAATAGAACATGTATGCTCTGTATACTTTTTTCCCCAGCCCCCTTTTCTTATCCTGAATGCAGCTCTCCTTCTCAGTCTCCTTTGCTTCTCATTTCAATCTCTAAACATTTTCACTCTTAAGAGCATTTAACAGTTCGCTTTGTCCAAACATTGTAATTGACTATTTGAAACAGAAACCAGCTCTCTTTTCTCTTCTATAGACACATCTTCTCCTAACGTGAACTTATTTACTTCTATAGCTTTAAATACCATTTATATGAGGGTGACTCTAGTCTTTTATGATACATTATATAAAACAGCCCTCCAAGGGGACCACTATTTGCTCCATCACTCTCTACTACATTCCCTTTCTGTATTTTCTTCAGTGTTCTCATTATTACATAATATGGTTCTAGTATATATATTATATAATATAATTTTATGCTACATTATAACATAGTATGTGTGTGTGCAAAGTCGCTTTAGTTATGTCTGATTCTGTGTGATCCTATGGACTGTAGCTTGACAGGCTCCTCTATCCATGGGACTCTCCAGGCTGGAATAATAGAATGGATTGCCATTCCCTCCTCCCGGGGATCTTCCCAACCCAGGGATCAAATCCTTGTCTCTTATCTCCTGCATTGGCAGGCATTTCTTTACCACTAGCGCCACCTGGGAAGCCCCATAACATAGTATGAATGCTATGTCTCTTCTGCTGTGTCCAACTCTGTGAGACCCTATGGACTGTAGTCTGACAGGCTCCTCTGTCCTCCGTGGGATTTCCCAGGCAAGAATAATGGAGTGGATTGCCATTTCCTTCTCCAAGGGTTCTTCCTGATTCAGGGATCGAACTGGGGTCTCTTAAGTCTCTTGCACTAGCAGGTGGGTTCTTTACCACTAGCACCACCTGGGAAGATATAACATAATATAGTACACATTACATTGGAGAAGGGAATGGCAACCCACTCCAGTATTCTTGTAATATCTTAGAAAATCCCGTGGACAGAGGAGCCTGGTGGGCTACAGTCCATCAGGTCACAAAGAGTTGGACACAACTGAGTGACTAACACACAGGAAATACATAAGCTCTTCAATTGAATGGTCTTTGTCCATGCTGTTAAGATGGTAACGATAACCCTGTATGCAAGACACTAAAAAAGACACAGATGTATAGAACAGTTTTGTGGACTCTGTGGGAAGGACAAGGGTGGGATGATTTGGGAGAATGGCATTGAAACATGTATAATATCATATGTGAAACGAATCGCCAGTCCAGGTTCAATGCATGATACAGGATGCTCGGTCTGGTGCCTTGGGATGACCCAGAAGGATGGTATGGGGAAGGAGGTGGGAGGGAGGTTCAGGATGGGGAACACATGTACACCTGTGGCAGATTCATGTTGATGTATGACAAAACCAATACAATATTGTAATTAGCCTCCAATTAAAACAAATACATTTATATTAAAATAAATAAATAGAGAAAAAAAAAGTTTAAACTCTGGTACTCAGTGGAGTATTTTGTCACCAGGCTTCATGAATATTTTTTAATGAATAAGTATCTCTGAGAATATGAAATCAGCTTTTAAAATGTTTTTGTCTATTCTTTAAGGTATTTCTGTCTCCTCTTTGTTCCCCTTTCCTAAAGATTATTTACAGGTAAACAGAGGCTTTTTATCTAGTACCTGGATATCCAGGTACTTTCATACTTTTATCAGGTCTAGATATACTATTGGAAGGAATGATGCTAAAGCTGAAACTCCAGTACTTTGGCCACCTCATGCGAAGAGTTGACTCATTGGAAAAGACTCTGATGCTGGGAGGGATTGGAGGAAGGAGGAAAAAGGGACGACAGAGGATGAGATGGCTAGATGGCATCACCGACTCAATGGACGTGAGTTTGAGTGAACTCCGGGAGTTGGTGATGGACAGGGAGGCCTGGAGTGTTGCAATTCATGGGGTCTCAAAGAGTTGAACACGACTGAGCGACTGAACTGAACTGAGATACACTATTATCTAGTATCTAGTACCTGGTGGTTCATATAATAAGAAGACTCTAAAGCATAGATGGAGAACAATGAGTATGGGAGGAGCTTACTGTATAGAAGGCTTCACTGTCGGGTGATTAAGCAGTTTCTAGCTATTTTGTTCAGGATCCTAAATGTCAGTATCAGTGTTCTTTTATGTTAGGCTAGTCTATTAACCCACAAAACAAGTTTTCTTTTTTTTTCCCCTTTGTTGTTGTTACTTGGGGATATGAACAGGATTGCTATTTAGCATGTATCAGCAATTTTTTAAACATGACATACATACCAGAAACCCTAGACTCCCTAGTTCACCAAGACCTAGCAATTGCAGGTATGGCTGGGGTCCACTAAATCCAGAGTCCCTTGGACAGCAAGGATATCAAACTGGTCAATCTTAAAGGAAATCAACCCTGAATATTCATTGGAAAGACTGAGACTGAAGCTGAAGCTCCAATACTTTGGCCATCTGATGCAGAGAGCTGACTAACTGAAAAAGACTCTGATGCTGGGTAAGACTGAAGGCAAGAGGAGAAGGGGAAAACAGAGAAATGAGATGGTTACATGGCATCACTGACAATGGACCTGAGTTTAAGCAAACTCTAGGAGATGGTGAAGGACAGGGAAGCCTGGTGTGCTGCAGTCCATGGGGTCGCAGAGAGTCAGACACAACTGAGCGACTCAACAACAACAGCTAAATACACCAGGACCCTACTGCCAACGTCAATGACTGTGAGGTGCTTACTGATTGCTAAATATTTTTCATATGTAGAAATTACCTATCTGGCATCTAAGAGCCAAATCATAGTAGGAAATGGATGTTCCCAGTCTCTGTGCCCACTTCCCCTTAATGCCTTTATTTCAATGTAAGCTCCTTATTCTTGTCATTTGTTGTACCTGGTGTCCTGTATCTTTCATCATTACCAGAAGGTAAACTTTCAGGCTTCTTGCAAGGAAGGATAAGGGTGTTTGCAGTTGTAAATGTTGTTTGTAAAGACTTGCAACCAATCTTCTTTTGTTAACCTAAATTTGCCCATCTGTCTTCAAAGAGTCCTATTACCTCCCCTTCTTGAACTTTATCTTAGAGTTCTGCAAAGCAAAGAGATCAGCTTCCTGCTTATTTACTCACCCCTGATGATTCAGTTTTCAGCTTTTTCTGCCTTTCAGAGTCAAAGACTCATCCATGTGCCTTCTAGTTTCCCCAGTTTCATCTATGATTACCTCCTTTCCAATTCTGTCTTTTAAATTACACTTTGTTTTCCTTTTCTCTCTTCTTGAGGTTGGGTCAGGAAACAGTAGAGACAGTTGAGTGTTTTCAGTTCACTAACAATGTTTGATGAATGACTTTCACCAACTAGATTTTAACTCAGTCATTTGTTGGTTATGGATATGGGAAATTGGGAAATACTACATCAGTCAGTCAGGTCAGTCGCTCAGTCATGTCCAACTCTTTGTGACCCCGTGAATCGCAGCACGCCAGGCCTCCCTGTCCATCACCAACTCCTGGAGTCTACCCAGACCCATGTCCATTGAGTCGGTGATGCCATCCAACCATCTCATCCTCTGTCATCCCCTTCTCCTCCTGTCCTCAACCTTTCCCAGCATCAGGGTCTTTTCCAATAAGTCAGCTCTTTGCATCCAAAGTATTGGAGTTTCAGCCTCAACATCAGTCCTTCCAGTGAACACCCAGGACTGATCTCCTTTAGGATGGACTGGTTGGATCTCCTTGCAGTCCAAGGGACTCTCAAGAGTCTTCTCCAACACCACAGTTCAAAAGCATCAATTCTTCGGCGCTCAGCTTTCTTTATAGTCCAACTCTCACATCCATACATGACCACTGGAAAAACCATAGCCTTGACTAGATGGACCCTTGTTGACAAAGTAATGTCTGCTTTTTTAGTATGCTGTCTAGGTTGGTCATAACTTTCCTTCCAAGGAGTAAGCGTCTTTTAATTTCATGGCTGCAGTCACCATCTGCAGTGATTTTGGAGCCCCAAAAATAAAGTCTGACACTGTTTCCACTGTTTCCCCATCTATTTTCTGTGAAGTGATGGGACTGGATGCCATGATCTTAGTTTTCTGAATGTTGAGCTTTAAGCCAACTTTTTCACTCTCCTCTTTCACTTTCATCAAGAGGCTCTTTAGTTTTTCTTCAGTTTCTGCCATAAGGGTGGTGTCATCTGTATATCTGAGGTTATTGATATTTCTCCCAGCAGTCTTGATTCCAGCTTGTGCTTCATCCAGCCCAGTGTTACTCATGATGCACTCTGCATATAAGTTAAACAAGCAGGGTGACAATATACAACCTTGACATACTCCTTTTCCTATTTGGAACCAGTCTGTTGTTCCATGTCCCATTCTAACTCTTGCTTCCTGACCTTCATATAGGTTTCTCAAGAGGCAGGTCAGGTGGTCTGGTATTCCCATCTCTTGAACAATTTTCCACAGTTTATTGTGATCCACACGGTCAAAGGCTTTGGCATAGTCAATAAAGCAGCAATAGATGTTTTTCTGGAATTCTCTTGCTTTTTTGATGATCCAACGTGTTGGCAATTTGATCTCTAGTTCCTTTGCCTTTTCTAAACCAGCTCGAACATCTGGAAGTTCATGGTTCATGTATTGCTGAAGCCTGGCTTGGAGAATTTTGAGCATTACTTTGCTTGTGTGTGAGATGAGCACAATTGTGTGGTAGTTTGAGCATTCTTTGGCATTGGAATGAAAACTGACCTTTTCCAGTCCTGTGGCCACTGCTGAGTTTTCCAAACTTGCTGGCATATTGAGTGCAGCACTTTCACAGCATCATCTTTTATGATGATGCTCATCTATAGCTCAACTGGAATTCCATCACCTCCACTAGCTTTGTATGTAGTGGTGCTTTCCAATGCCCACTTGACTTCACATTCCAGGATGTCTGGCTCTAGGTGAGTGATCACACCATCATGATTATCTGGGTCCTGAAGATCTTTTTTGTACAGTTCTTCTGTGTATTCTTGCCACCTCTTCTTAATATCTTCTGCTTCTGTTAGGTCCATATCCTTTCTGTCCTTTATTACATGGGCAATATTGAAACATGATGACCATCTCTCAGGTGAAAAAAAATTACATGTACACCTACATACATAGTTATATTTTAACTCCACACACACACACACACAAAAGGATTTCTATATTAAAATGTAGGCCATTTTGGACAAGGAAGCAGGCCCTCTTTAGGGGTTTAATCATTAGTTTGATTCTAAATAGATTCCATGTGACTTAGCAAAGAGTGGCATATTCTGAATGACTCTTTGGGAAGTTAAGAGCATAGAATATCTGCTATTCTAAGACTCTGGAATTTCTATTGAATTTGTTTCTATTTGTGCTATTTATTGCAAAACAGCTGCAATTCAAAACAAAGAGATATCTATGTAATGGACATTTATTAAGTATTTGGTATCTCATCAGTTTCATCTGTTTGCTTACTTTTTAATTTTAAATTTATTTTTAGCAATCATGGATTTTTTTGTGACTGATTAAGCTAAATAGAAATGACCCAGAAACAAAAATAAATATTTTGGGGTTGGGAATTTGACTTACCTAGTTTTAGGAGGATGCTAATTACCAGAAAGTGCTTTTGAACAGATTTTAAGAATGGCATAAGAATAATTTTGAATATGAGCAACTTTTTAAAAGAATTTTAAAAAATTTAAACAAGCAAGTAATAGTCTTTAAAACACAAGCCTATGTTGCAATTTGAAGATGATGTCATTTGAAAATTTTCAAAGTGACATGGACAAAAAGTGTTACATTTTTGGCTAGCCAGTGTCCTTCAATAGTTCTAGTACCATGATGGGGGAAGTTTTGTACATTATGAAATTTGAAGGGAAATAGAGCCAGTCTTCTACTTTATAAGCCAACAAGACCATATAGTGATTTCCCCAGCCTCCTTTACAACTAGAATATGAATACCTAACCTAGGCTGGCTAATCATGCCCACCCACGTGGGAATCTGAATCAGGAGTCAGTGTTGCAAATAAGAAGGGCCTGAAGCAATTCCATCTCATTGGCATCAAGGGTAGGGTGGCCAGGGACTGCACCCAGGATCTGGTGACCATAGTAAAGATGAGTTCCAGTGTCATCTGTAGCCATAATAGCAACAGATTCCTCACCAAACTGGTACTTCATTTTACTCTGACTCTGTTTCTCCAGCCTTCCCAAGAGCTCCCTAATATATATCTCTTTATGAATTACTTTTCTGTTGAAATCAGACAAATTCAGTTTCTCTTAATTAAAACTGAAAACACTAATACTAAAACTCTGCCTATGTTCAAATAACAACTCTTTAAATCACAAATATGTTGTTATCGGGGAAGATTTGAGGTCATCAAAATGAATTGGAGTGAGCTATACTAGAAGCTGAGTTTAGGGAGTGTTGGACATGTGGGCATATAGTCCTTTTCTCTTTGCTCTTCAGTGTAAAACCCTCTACTTCTTATGATGTTCAAATTCCCTTTGTTTTAGAATATATTACTGCCTCCATGCTGGGAAAGATTGAAGGCAGGAGGAGAAACGGTTGGCAGAGGAAAAGATGGTTGGATGGCACCACCAACTCAATAGACGAATTTGAGCAAGCTCCGAGAGACGGTGGACAGGGAAGCCTGGTGTCCTGCGGTCTATGGGGTCGCAAAGAGTCAGACACGACTAAGTGACTGAACAACAACTGCCTTCATTTAGCGGGAATATTTAAAAGTGCCCTAGCAATTCTATGATCCTCAAGCTCACTGGACACTAGTGAAGCAATATATCTTTGGCTCCCATGTGGAGAAAGCAGGCAGATTCATCCACAGTGTGATGCCAAATGTCCACAGAATGACTCACAGATCAAAATGAGAGTCCCCAAAATAGCCATCTTCAAACCAGCTGTCCATTAAGGTTACAGCTGCAGGCTTACGCTTTCACCTTGCCTGTGTCCTCAGCTGTCTGTCATGAGCCATGCACTGTCATGGTGGAGAGAGTGGAATAAACGGAAAAGGCCTATGAAGGATGTTACAATATGGACAGTGGCCTCTATAAGTCTCTGTGAAAGTTTTCTCTTTAGAGCTGTGCTTGAGATGCTGAACTGCTTGCTCCCGTGATGCTCAGTGGGCACTATGAGGTCAATAAAACTTTCTAAGATTATACAAGCTAGTCAAACACTGGTACCCAGAGAGTTATCAGCTACTAAATGAGGTTCTTGAGGCTCAGGAAGAAAAGAGAATAGCCTTGGCTGCCAATGATGCTAAAAATCAGTAGAGCGATATATAAACATAAAGAAAACACTTGGCAACTGTATGTTGTTGACATGACTAAAAAAATACTTAGAGTAGTGTTATTAAATATGGTTCACCACCATCAATTTACTGTCCAATCCCTCCATGTAATGGGAAAAATGTTGAGCGTCCTGGCTAAGCCACACAGGCTTTGGAGCCAGATTTCTGTCACAATCCTGGCATGCCTCCTACTAGCTGTCTGGCCTTGAATGAGTCACTGAATCTCTCTGAACCAAAGCTTTCTTATCTGCAAACATTGTTCTTAAAAATAATCATTTCACTGTATTTTGAAGATTAATGAAAGAATATTTATAAGTCACTGTACACATGCCATACTCATAAGTATATGCTAAATTACAGCAATCACTACTAATGGACAGGCTCAAGCATGGGTCTGGTTCTGTAGCACCTTCTACTGGGCTGGTCCCTGGCTCTGTCTATGAGTCAGCTATGGTTTTTTGGGGTTTGCTTTGACCTTGACTTCCCTTTACTATTTGGCTCAATTTTCCATTGCTGGTACATGTGCTCCCTTCATTCTTAAACATGTCCAGTCCTGGATGGTCAGTTTCCATTCCCACACCAACTACAACCTACGTTGTAACAGTCTGTATTCTTGGAAACAAAAAATCAAAATGTGACACACTGCCACTCTGCGTTAGTGAGAACCGTTGATCTGTTTCAGTTCAGTTCAGTTCAGTCGCTCAGTCATGTCCGACTCTTTGTGGCCCCATGAATTGCAGCACACCAGGCCTCCTTGTCCATCAGCAACTCCCAGAGTTTACCCAAACCCATGTCCATCAAGCTGTGATGCCATCCAGCCATCTCATCCTCTGTCATCCCCTTCTCCTCCTGCCCCTAAACCCTCCCAGCATCAGGGTCTTTTCCAATGAGTCAACTCTTCGCATGAGGTGGCCAAAGTATTGGAGTTTCAGCTTCAACATCAGTCCTTCCAATGAACACCCAGGACTAATCTCCTTTAGGATGCACTGGTTGGATCTCCTTGAAGTCCAAGGGACTCTCAAGAGTCTTCTCCAACACCACAGTTCAAAAGCATCAATTCTTTGGCGCTCAGCTTTCTTCACAGTCCAACTCTCACACCCATACATGACCACTGGAAAAACCATAGCCTTGACTAGATGGACCTTAGTCGGCAAAGTAATGTCTCTGCTTTTTAATATGCTATCTAGGTTGATCATAACTTTCCTTCCAAGGAGTAAACATCTTTTAATTTCATGGCCGCAATCACCATCTACAGTGATTTTGGAGCCCCCCAAAATAAAGTCTGACACTGTTTCCACTGTTTCCCCTTCTATTTCCCATGAAGTGATCTGTTTAGTTTCTCCCAAATACCACTCATCCCAGGGCTTCTAAGCCAGAGAATCAGTAGAAGGCCAACCGGGATAGACTTCAGATACTTTACTTTCTCTCTACCCGCATGGAAGGCTACAAATTACCCTGTTGAATCAATCACTAAATCTGGCATCACAAAATTTCTAATTTCCAATGTACATTGCAAATCAATTGTCTGGTTCAGGGGTTCCAACCTTCAGATTGCTAACTGACACCTCTTGTCAGATCAATGGCAGCGATAGATTAGAAATAAAGTGTGCAATAAATGCAATGTACTGAAATCACCCCCCACTCCCAAGTCTGTGGAAAAAGTATTGCCCACAAAACTGGTCCCTGGTACTGAAAAGGTTGGGGACCATTAGTCTGGTTTATTCACAACTCCTTTTGTTTGATGTTACTTCCACCCAGCCCCAAACTTGGCATCTCTGGCTCCTTTGGATTTGTTCTTTTTTGTTGTTGTTGGTTTGTTCTCTTTAATACTTTTCTAATTCTGAGACCGCTCACAGAACTGAGAGGTTGACTCCGTCTTGGCTCACTCTCCTGGCCCCAGGAATTTCTATTAGGTTAAAAAAAGAAAATTCCCTATTTTAGTTTCACAGGAAACATAATCCTGTCTTAAGTCCCTCTTTAGGTGGGCATGTGGTAGTAAAGAAGACCATTCTAGGAATCAGCTTATATGGATTCAACTCCTATGTTTTTGCATTTTCCAACTATGTGATCTTGGCCAAATGGTTTAAGCCCCTTGAGTCTCCACATGTCCTCTGAAAGTTGGTATTGATATTGCTAAAATTGTAATGTGAGGACCAGAGATACATAGCCTGAAAAAGTGCTTTATAAACTCTAAGGAAATTGTGAACTATTTAACACTAAGATTAAAAAATGGCTTTAAAAGGGGGTCAACAGGAAATAAGAGGAGATGTAATATCCCTTGTTAAAGACCCATTTGTTGAAGACGTATTTCTTGAATTGGGCCCTAATGCAGACCCTTGAGGCAAATAGAAGTAACAACCTCTAGGCTCAGAAGAAAAAAATATGCCACATTTGTCCGTGTCATTATTATGAGCTTCTTGGCTTCTAGGACTTAAAGAAATATTTATTAACATAAAAATTGTAAATTACCTTTTTGAAAATTAGACTTTGGCTATGTATGCATATAAAACACATTTATTATTTTAATTAAGAAAACCTGTTTATATGTAAGTCTTTCTTTGGTCATATCCCTAGTGACACAAAGCAGGGAGCTGTTCTCTTCTTCTAGCTTGAGTAACCAGCAAGTGCTGCTGCTGCTGCTGCTGCTGCTAAGTCGCTTCAGTCGTGACCAACTCTGTGTGACCCCATAGACGGCAGCCCACCAGGCTCCCCCATCCCTGGGATTCTCCAGGCAAGAACACTGGAGTGGGTTGCCATTTCCTTCTCCAATGCTTGAAAGTGAAAAGTGAAAGTGAAAGTGAAAGTGAAGTCGCGTCAGTCATATCTGACTCCTAGCGACCCCATGGAGTGCAGCCCATGGAGTGCAGGCTCCTCCGTCCATGGGATTCTCCAGGCAAGAGTAGTGGAGTGGGGTGCCATTGCCTTCTCCAACCAGCAAGTGCAGTTTCCCATAAAATGTGCCATTGCTTGACTTTGGTAAAAAGTAACAGAGTAGGTCACCTCATGTCAGGCAAACTGGTGTCAGGATTGAGTAAAAGGGTTTCCTATTTGCAAGTGAGGATATCTGACAGCTGCAGATCAACTTCTGTTCTTTCAGGATAGCATCTGACATCTGGATTGTCAAAGAAGGATCTCTGATAACTTTCACAAAATGCTCAGTTCCTTCCAGAACCAAAAGGAGAATCAAAATGTTTTCTAATTATCCTAGATGATAGGAAAACATAGAGCAATTAAAGCATAGATCCAGTGATACGATGTCTACACTCCCACCAGTTACGTAGCTAACTTGACATTTGCTGCTCAGTTCCAGAGCCTTTGTTTTCTCCAAAACCTTTTTACACATCTCTTCAGGCAATTTGACTTACCATAAATTGTACAGTTGCCAACATTTCCCTGAACATTTGTTTTATTTTCCACTATGAAGTTAACTCAGACATAGCAAACACATGCTTGAGCCAGCATTGCACTGTGAATGTGTGTAGTGACTGAAGCTCTGTTGCTCTGGGATGTCATTGCTATGCACATGTCTGGCACCCCATGTGTATCCCTCAGTCTGGACAACAGAGAGGAGAGTGAGATACTTTGGCCACAGGGTTTAGAGGTTTCATAGGAGTCTTTATTTCCCATGCCAATTCCATCAATGGTAACTGCTAGAGTGTTAAGATGGGGCTTTGAGACTGGGTCCAGACTCAGTAGGAAAAAGTGTTGTGATATATTAGCAATGCCAGTGAGAGCACAGGAAGGAAAAAAGCTGCACCTGTACCAAGTATGTACCTTCCCTGTGAGCACTTGGGACCTTGACTGTTACAAACCTCTCTACCAAGAGGAGTACAGCTATAATTTCTTGTGTCAGAACAGACGAGGATGGAATTTAAAATGTGGGATGTTTATATAGCACTTTGATCTTTACAAAGGGTTTTCTCCATGTAGTGTCTTATTTAATCTCCCCACCAATTCCATGAGGCAGATATCAGTTTTATGTCCATTTTGTTGCAGGGGAATTAAAGCCTATGAAGATGTGAAATGGTTAGCCCAAGGTTAACCCATAAATTATAAATGGCAGACTCACTCCCTGAACCCAGACTTTCTAAGCTCTGGGCTGGGAGGTTGGGAATCCATCAAGCTCGAAGTTTCTTCTAGAGTCAAAAAATGGACCTAAAGGTTTGGGTTGGACTTGTGCCTTTCCCAAAGAACCTCTGGACTTCAGCAGAGAAGCGCAGTGGACAGACTTGGATCAAATGTAAACACACTCATCTTCTTTCTTTACAGTTTTCCTTGTGAAAGCCACAGAGGCAGAAGAAGCAAGGAGTTGTTGCTAAATAAACTATCATGTGCTTTCCTTGAAATGAGTTGTCCTGCTCCATTGGTAAATTGATGTTAATCCGGTTGCTTAGTCTTATTTCTATAAGTAACATTGATGCCTTCACCACCTCTCTTCTGTACTGTGAAAATAGAGTAGCTGTTTTGGAAAGAGTTATCTTCTTCCTTCAGGGCAAAACCCTAAATTCCTTTCTTTGGATTCTTGCCAAAGGTTCTAATTAGTATATGCAAATATACTTATGCAAACAAAGGCATGGATAGCAGAATTTTGACAGCTTAGGGAAGAATTTGGATGGTGGCTCAGATGGCAAAGTGTCTACCTACAATGTGGGAGACCTGGGTTCAAGCCCTGGGTTGGGAGGATCCCCTGGAGAAGGAAATGGCAATCCACTTCAGTACTATTGCCTGGAAAATCCCATAGACAGAGGGGACTGCAAAGAGTTGGACAGGACTGAGTGACTTCACTTTCACTTTCTTGGATAAAATGAACTCCCTTTATGATTTTGCACTAATGGTATCCAAAAGTCTTGCTTCTTTGAGAAAAAAAAGATGTTAAGAAATTCCTAATACTTCTAGTTTAGAATCACATGTTGGAGAATGACAAAAACTTATATGACTGACATTTGTGTCAACATTGCATTTAAGTCTCAAAACAACCTATGAGGCATGCACCACTTTCCTCCTTTCATTTTTAAAATTTTTAAATTAATTTATTTATTTCAATTAGAGGCTAATTACTTCACAATATTGTGGTGGTTTTTTTTCCCATACATCAACATGAATTTGTCCTTTTAATTTTCTTTAATATTTATTTATTTACTTGGCTGCATAGGGTCTTACCCGCGGCACTTGGGGTCTTTTGCTGCAATTCATGGGCTTTTCAGTTATGGTGCATGGGCTCCAGAGCATATGGGCTTAGTAGTTGTGGTGCTTGGGCTTAACTGCTCCGAGACATGGGATTTTAGGTCTCCAAACAGGGATCAAACCTGCATCTCCTGCTTTGCAAGGGGGACTCTTAACAAGTGGACCACCAAGAAAGTCCCCACTTCCCTTCTTTTACAAATGAGGAAACCAATGTACTGAGAGTCAAAGGAGTGACTTGCCCTCCTCCAGACAACTGAAAAGCAGTCAAGGCAAAATGAAAATCTAGTGTTCCTCATCTTCTGCTGTTTCTCCTCTAGTACCCTCCCGACTGAAGCAAACGCTTCTTTATGTGTGCATCATGCTTCACAGTTTATGAATCCCTTTCANGCTTGGGCTTAACTGCTCTGAGACATGGGATTTTAGGTCTCCAAACAGGGATCAAACCTGCATCTCCTGCTTTGCAAGGGGGACTCTTAACAAGTGGACCACCAAGAAAGTCCCCACTTCCCTTCTTTTACAAATGAGGAAACCAATGTACTGAGAGTCAAAGGAGTGACTTGCCCTCCTCCAGACAACTGAAAAGCAGTCAAGGCAAAATGAAAATCTAGTGTTCCTCATCTTCTGCTGTTTCTCCTCTAGTACCCTCCCGACTGAAGCAAACGCTTCTTTATGTGTGCATCATGCTTCACAGTTTATGAATCCCTTTCATTCAGATATTTTGTTTCAAACATTTATTAACTCTACTGTGTGTGCATGTCTGACTCTTGGGGACCCCATGGACCACAGTCCTCCAGGCTTCTCTGTCCATGGAATTTTTCAGGCAAAAATACTGGGGTAGGTTGCCATTTCCTACTCCAGGGGATCTTCCTGACCAAGGGATCAAACCAGAGTTTCCTGAGTCTCTTGCATTGACAAGAGAATTCTTTACCACTGAGCCACCTGGAAAGCCATTGACTCTACAACTTTAACTAAAATATTTATTATCACCTACTATGTGCTCACCAGATATGATTCCAAATACAAGCAATATAATGTCCCTGCTCTTCTTGTGTTTATATTATTGATTGGAGAGAGGCAACTAATAAACATGTTAAGAAACAAATCAGCAAAATAAGTGCAAATGGTGACCATTGCTAACAAGAAAATGGAACAGAAGAATGAAATAGGCCATGACCAATAGGGTTGATGGTGGGACTGGAATGTATAGATGTGAAATATTTGATAGAATGGATGAAGGAGGTGTCTTTGAAAAGATGTCATACGAGCTGAGACCTAGGTGGCATAGCATAAGAAGGAAATGTCAAGGAGAAGATTACTGTAGCCCTGGGGTGGGAGAGATCTGATATCTGATATTGAGCAATAAAGAGAAGGTCCACACTGCAACTTAAGGAATAAAGGGAAAGAAATAGAATAGACCAGATAGACAGGATCAAAAGGAGTCTTTTAGGCTTCTGTGCTAGGATTATATTCTAATTGCTGTGATAACTTTGCTGGATTTTAAGGTATTTTGTTTCCCACAGCAATAAGTCATGTAGGTTTTATGTTTATTTTACAAATCAGAAAACTTGGAGATGTCTGCAGATTTGCCAAAAGATAACCAACTAATAAGCAATGAGATTCCAGTCTTCAGGGTCCAAGTCTAGGCTTCTTTCTCCATCTACTGAAGTGGAGCTGGAAGTAGGGAGGGAAGGAGGGAAACAGCAACAGGTGACTGTTACACTTCTGTAAGTATCTTAGATTCGTTCCCTAGGACTGATCTGGAGCTCCACTTACTCTGGGAAGTCCTATGACTATTTTTGTCCACCTAGAAGGGCTGCAGTCCATGGGGTCACAAAGAGTCAGACACAACTGAGCAACTAAGCACAGAAGGAGAATTTAAATCTCTGAGGGCCTTGCCTCAGACTTAAGGCGAACACTCTACTGAAATAACTACTGAATCTTTAGCATTATTGAATTTCTCCTGAAGTCTAATTTGCTTGACAGATTGCTTTAGGAAAACAACCAGTGCATACCAAAGTCTAGGGGATGAGGAATTGTCATGATCATCATGCCACAGGCCTTGCTCCACTGCTCTCTCCACCATAGCCTCCCGCCCCATATTGCCAGATGGAGGATGGTAATCCTAGAAGGTAAGTGGCTAAGATGAAATAGTCCTTCCAGCTTGTAAGCCTCTAGCTCATTCATACATCACTTACAACGATAGTCAAAATTTCCCTTTCCTTCACCCTCTCTAAGGCAAATTTCATGGGATTAATTACTCACCCATTCATGGAGTGTCTACTGCATAATGGACCGAGCCTTCTGTGAAGTGTTGGGTATCTCCGTATCACAGTCTGGGATTTTAAGGCTCTCACAGTCCAGTGGTCTCCTGTTTCGTAGGTCTGCCACTCCTTGTGACTCCTTTAGTCTTACCATTCCCTTTAACCTTATGTCATCTGTACAAAAGTATTGCAGGTGAAACAGAAAAGTATAGTCTGTGCTTTTCCCCATTCCCCCAAGAATATTGCTAGTTGCCATTCAGACTTCAGGATCCTCAGAGACTCCAAGGAGAGAAGACAGATATAGTCCCTTAATTGGCTCATTTCTGTATCTTAAAGAAAGACAGTACTTATTTTCCTCTATTATTTTCAGCTAACTATCCCTCCACCTTCACTTTCAAAAATCTTTTCTCTGAAATTGGTTTCCCTCCTTTTTCTCACCTAACCTGCTTCCTAGCACTCCCATGGATCTTCCAGAAGAAGGTAAGATCACCCTTGCTACTTAAAATTCATCTCTCTTTTTTTTTTTAAGATTAATTACAATTCATTGGTCTTTTGATTGCTTAGCTTTGTCTCATGAATTAGAAACCCAAAGTCATCAATCCCTCTAGAGTGAAATTTATACTATATGAATTTTTATTTCATTATGTGGCTTAAGAAAGGACTGGCAAGAAGCTCTTAAGAATAGCTAATAATGGGTTCTAGCTAAATGGGAGAAATCTGTGAACAGCCAAGAATGATCACGACTGTAATTTTTTCCATGCTTTTATTGTTATGTTTTGCTAATATTTAGATTCAGAATATTCTATGTGAAGGACTCCTGCAGTTCAGTTCAGTCACTCAGTCATGTCCGACTGTTTGCAACCCCATGAACTGCAGCACGCCAGGCTTCCCTGTCCATCACCAACTCCCAGAGTTCACTCAGACTCATGTCCATCAAGTGAGTGATGCCATCCAGCCATCTCATCCTCTGTCGTCCCCTTCTCCTCCTGCCCCCAATCCCTCCCAGCATCAGAGTCTTTTCCAATGAGTCAACTCTTCGCATGAGGTGGCCAAAGTACTGGAGCTTCAGCTTCAACATCAGTCCTTCCAATGAACACCCAGGACTAATCTCCTTGGATCCACTGGTTGGATCTCCTTGCAGTCCAAGGGACTCTCAAGAGTCTTCTACAACACCACAGTTCAAAAGCATCTATTCTTCGGCACTCAGACTTCTTCACAGTCCAACTCTCACATCCATACATGACCACTGGAAAAACCATAGCCTTGACTAGACGGACCTTTGTTGGCAAAGTAATGTCTCTGTTTTTGAATATACTATCTATGTTGGTCATAACTTTTCTTCCAAGGAGTAAGTGTCTTTTAATTTCATGGCTGCAATCACCATCTGCAGTGATTTTGGAGACCCCAAAAATAAAGTCTGACACTGTCTCCACTGTTTCCCCATCTATTTCCCATGAAGTGATGGGACCAGATGCCATGATCTTCGTTTTCTGAATGTTGAGCTTTAAGCCAACTTTTTCACTCTCCACTTTCACTTTCATCAAGAGGCTTTTTAGTTCCTCTTCACTTTCTGCCATAAGGGTGGTGTCATCTGCATATCTGAGGTTATTGATATTTCTCCCAGCAATCTTGATTCCAGCTTGTGTTTCTTCCAGCCCAGCATTTCTCATGATGTACTCTGCAGAGAAGTTAAATAAGCAGGGTGACAATATACAGCCTTGACGTACTCCTTTTCCTATTTGGAACCAGTCTGTTGTTCCATGTCCAGTTCTAACTGCTGCTTCCTGACATGCATACAGATTTCTCAAGAGGCAGGTTAGGTGGTCTGGTATTCCCATCTCTTTCAGAATTTTCCACAGTATGTTGTGGTTCACAGAGTCAAAGGCTTTGGCATAGTCAATAAAGCAGAAATAGATGTTTTTCTGGAATTCTCTTGCTATTTCCATGATCCAGCGGAAGTTGGCGATTTGATCTCTGGTTCCTCTGCCTTTTCTAAAACCAGCTTCAACATCTGGAAGTTCATGGTTCACGTACTGCTGAAGCCTGGCTTGGAAAATTTTGAGCATTACTTTCCTAGCATGTGAGATGAGTGCAATTGTGCGGTAGTTTGAGCATTTTTTGGCATTGCCTTTCTTTGGGATTGGAATGAAAACTGACCTTTTCCAGTCCTGTGGCCACTGCTGAGTCTTCCAAATTGGCTGGCATATTGAGTGCAGAACTTTCACAGCGTCATCTTTCAGGATTTGAAATAGCTCAACTGGAATCCCATCACCTCCACTAGCTTTGTTCATAGTGATGCTTTCCAAGGCCCACTTGACTTCACATTCCAGGATGTCTGGCTCTAGATGAGTGATCACACCATCATGATTATCTGGGTCGTGAAGATCTTTTTTGTACAGTTCTTCTTTGTAT
Source organism: Redunca redunca (assembly GCA_006410935.1). Lineage (NCBI taxonomy): Eukaryota > Metazoa > Chordata > Mammalia > Artiodactyla > Bovidae > Redunca > Redunca redunca. The sequence continues at coordinate 168,015 of SJYQ01096370.1, forward strand.
TCTTGCCACCTCTTCTTATATATCTTCTGCTTCTGTTAGGGCCATACAATTTCTGTCCTTTATCGAGCCCATCTTTGCATGAAATGTTCCCTTGGTATCTCTAATTTTCTTGAAAAGATCTCTAGTCTTTCCCATTCTGTTCTTTTCCTCTGTTTCTTTGCATTGATCGCTGAAGAAAGTTTTCTTATCTCTTCTTGCTATTCTTTGGAACTCTGCATTCACATGCTTATATCTTTCCTTTTCTCCTTTTCTTTTCACTTCTCTTCTTTTCACAGCTATTTGTAAGGCCTCCCCAGACAGCCATTTTACTTTTTTGCATTTCTTTTCCATGGGGATGGTCTTGATCCCTGTCTCCTGTACAATGTCACGAACCTCATTCCATAGTTCATCAGGCACTCTATCTATCAGATCTAGGCCCTTAAGTCTATTTCTCACTTCCACTGTATAATCATAAGGGATTTGATTTAGGTCATACCTGAATGGTCTAGCGGTTTTCCCTAGGACTCCTTAGAGATTATCTAAAAATATCTTCTTTTATGCAGAGGAAACTGAAACATAAAGCAGAAATATCTTAACCACCAGAACTACTATAACTTTAAACTGTGGAGATAAATAACTGTCCCATGTGCATGAACAGTTTCAAATAAGGAGATGCTTGTAGGAATATTAGTTGGCTTTGATTTGCCATCCCAAATCCTATCATTCACTTTACCCAAACAATCTTTCTTCTTCCTGGACTGTTGTCTAGTCCATGACAACAGGGACATTCTGCCCCATTTGCATTCCACTTCCATCAGGGTTGGCACTATCCTCAGCCTCAATATTCTTGGTCGGAATCCTGAGAATCTACTTAGCCCGTGTCATCTACTGGGGCCAGGGCAAGATCAGGGAAAACGTCTGCTCTGTCTTCTCAATCAATACCACTCTCCTGCTTCAAGAATATCTTACTCCGTGGAATCACGAATCAATATCTTCCCCTCTTTTCCCATCATGAGCACAGCTTATCACCTGCAGATTAGACAGTGTGGTTAACAAAACAAGTCACAATCTGCTACAACTGGTGTAGTCACAATCTACACAAGTTGCTGCACTTGAGTTGTTATATTCAAGTTCCTGGCCAGGTTTTCTCTCTCTCAGTGTGCATCCCTAGGGCTCTGTTTGATGTCATGAATAAATAAAAACATTTCAGCCTTTATATGGAATAGTCAGAATATCACTGAAGATGAGTTGGTGAGTTGGTTCCCTGTCACTGGGACAGCGTTTTGGTTAAAGCTGCAAGACTGACCACCTGCTCTCCTTTGTGAGGCTTTAAGCAACTGCAGGATGTTCTACAAACAAACAAGGGGAGAACACCAAGAAATAATGAAAAAAGACTTATGAGTCCAAAGAAGAACCAAAGGAAGGCCTAGGATAGTAGCTAGAATGCACACTGTCCATACTGTAGGGAGAAGATGAAGAGTTATGAAAAGACAGTCTTCAGGAGAAAGGAAGTGGGAGGTTGGCACTCTGAAGTTGTTGATGGCACACTGATGATTTAAGAGACCAGTCTTTGTTCTCCATGCAGTGGGTTTGACATCTGTATTTCCACAGAGACTTGAGTTCAACAATCTTAGCCATATACTGGCCCCAGTCGCCATGGCACTGCTGAGGACTTAGATACCCGAGCTGTGGATAAGACAAACCTGAATTCAAGCTTGAGCTGTCTGACATCAGGCATTTTACCTAACCTCTGTAAATCTAGGTTTCCTCAACCATAAAATGATGATAACAATCATTTTTACCATGGGAATTTGAGGTGGGGCATGAGATAATTTATGCCAAGTATTGGGCACAGGGCACCATATGTGTTAGCCTTAAGCACCAGCTTTCCTGTAATCCCAGTCCCTTTTTCGTCCTCATGTCTCATCCATTTAGATGGTCCTGACCAGATAGGGCACCCTTCCAGCGGTCTTGAATGGTGCAGAGCGCACTGCCTCTCTTCAGTACATGCTGTTTATTATGGTGACCAACTGAATGGCACAGCCAATAATCTCCTTTCTGTCAATGAGACTCTCTCATGGAAAGAGCCCCAAAATTTATCTCCCTCTGCAGAGGTGGTGCTGAGCACTCCCATCCTGAACCCTTCCATCCATACCCACAAGGGAAGTAGAAATGCTGTTTTGTTAGCCATGAAAATACTTCTGGGCCTGATGAGGCTGAAACTCATATACTGCCTGAGAAAGGAAACCTACATTGGCTTTGAGAGCATTGATGTTATGCCCTGTGCAATTCCCAGAAGGGTAGAGGGCAAAGAGAAGGACCAGCTGCCTTCTGAGTTTCAAAATAATACTTGAAATATATCCTGAAGAAAGAAATTTTCATTATATTCATATACACACTGTCTTCACTTCTCCAGGTCATGAACTGGTGCATTAATTCCATATCAGTTCAGTTCAGTTCAGTTCAGTTCAGTCGCCCCGTTGTGTTGGACTCTTTGCGACCCCATGAATCGCAGCACACCAGGCCTCCCTGTCCATCACCGACTCCCAGAGTTCACTCAAACTCATGTCCATCGAGTCGGTGATGCCATCCAGCCATCTCATCCTCGGTTGTCCCCTTCTCCTGCCCCCAATACCTCCCAACACATGAGGTGGCCAAAATACTGGAGTTTCAGCTTCAGCATCAGTCCTTCCAATGAACACCCAGGACTGATCTCCTTTAGGCTGGACCGGTTGGATCTCCTTGCAGTCCAAGGGACTCTCAAGAGTCTTCTCCAACACCACAGTTCAAAAGCATCAATTCTTCAGCACTCAGCTTTCTTCACAGTCCAACTCTCATATCCATACATGACCACTGGAAAAACCATAGCCCTGACTAGACAGACCATTGTTGGCAAAGTAATATCTCCACTTTTCAATATATTATCTAGGTTGCTCAAAACTTTCCCTCCAAGGAGGAGGCGTCTTTTAACTTCATGGCTGCAATCACCATCTGCAGTGATTTTGGAGCCCCTCAAAATAAAGTCTGACAGTTTCCACTGTTTCCCTATCTATTTCCCATGGAGTGATGGGACCAGATGCCATGATCTTTGTTTTCTGAATGTTGAGTTTTAAGCCAACTTTTTCACTCTCTTCCTTCACTTTCATCAAGAGGCTTTTTAGTTCCTCCTTACTTTCTGCCATAAGGGTGGTATCATCTGCATATCTGAGGTTATTGATATTTCTCCCAGCAGTCTTGATTCCAGCTTGTGCTTCTTCCAGCCCAGCATTTCTCATGATGTACTCTGCATATAAGTTAAATAAGCAGGGTGACAATATACAGCTTTGACATACTCCTTTTCCTATTTGAAAAAAATCTGTTCCATGTCCAGTTCTAACTGTTGCTTCCTGACCTGCATATATGTTTCTCAAGAGGCAGGTCAGGTGGTCTGATATTCCCATCTCTTTCAGAATTGTCCACAGTTTACTGTGATCCACACAGTCAAAGGCTTTGGCATAGTCAATAAAGCAGAAATAGATGTTTTTCTAGATCTCTCCTGGTTTTTTGATGATCCAGCAGAAGTTGGCGATTTGATCTCTGGTTCCTCTGCCTTTTCTAAAACCAGCTTCAACATCTGGAAGTTCATGGTTCACATACTGCTGAAGCCTGGCTTGGAGAATTTTGAGCATTACTTTCCTAGCATGTGAGATGAGTGCAATTGTGCGGTAGTTTGAGCATTCTTTGGCATTGCCTTTCTTTGGGATTGGAATGAAAACGGACCTTTTCCAGTCCTGTGGCCACTGCTGAGTCTTCCAAATTGGCTAGCATATTGAGTGCATCACTTTCACAGCATCATCTTTCAGGATTTGAAATAGCTCAACTGGAATTCCATCACCTCCACTAGCTTTGTTCATAGTGATACTTTCTAAGGCCTACTTGACTTCACATTCCAGGATGTCTGGCTCTAGATTAGTGATCACATCATCATGATTATCTGGGTTGCGAAGCTCTTTTTTGTACAATTCTTCTGTGTATTCTTGCCACCTCTTCTTAATATCTTCTGCTTCTGTTAGATCCATACCATTTCTGTCCTTTATGAAGCCCATCTTTACATGAAGTGTTCCCTTGGTAGCTCTAATTTTCTTGAAGAGATCTCTAGTCTTTTCCATTCTGTTCTTTTCCTCTATTTCTTTGCATTGATTGCTGGGGAAGGCTTTCTTATCTCTCCTTTCTATTCTTTGGAACTCTGCATTCAGATGCTTATATCTTTCCTTTTCTCCTTTTCTTTTCACTTCTCTTCTTTTCACAGCTATTTGTAAGGCCTCCTCAGATAGCCATTTTACTTTTTTGCATTTCTTTTCCATGGGGATGGTCTTGATCCCTGTCTCCTGTACAATGTCACAAACCTCTGTCCATAGTTCATCAGGTACTCTGTCTATCAGATCTGCTGCTGCTGCTAAGTCGCTTCAGTCATGTTCGACTCTGTGCGACCTCATAGACAGCAGCCCACCAGGCTCCCCCGTCCCTGGGATCCTCCAGGCAAGAACACTGGAGTGGGTTGCTATTTCCTTCTCCAGTCCATGAAGGTGAAAAGCGAAAGTGAAGTCGTTCAGTCATGTCTAACTCTTCGCGACCCCATGGACTGCAGCCCACCAGGCTCCTCTGTCCATGGGATTTTCCAGGCCAGAGTACTGGAGTGGGGTGCCATCGCCTTCTCCGATATTTCACTCCACAATGTCCTTATCTCTTTTTCCAGGGGCCTGATGTCTTTCTTCAACAAAAACTCCAGCATCCCTGTCTTTTACCTTGCACAGCATTGCATTCTCTTTAAGGCAACCCTAGTCATCTAAACTAGCAACTCCAGCCCATCCTTTCACAACCAGAAAAGCCTATTAAGATCTTCAAGATGTTCTCCTCAATAGAATATATCCATTCTAATGTGAACTGTGCCACTCTTGTGAGGGTAGAAAGTAGCTGTGGTCATTTGGTTTATGAATTGCTCCCAAATCTTATGGCTCACAAGTGGCAATGCCAAGATTCAAACCAGGTCCTCCTGATTCCCAGTTCAGTACCTCCCCACACCATTAATCCACCCTGATGGAGCCCATAAATGGGAGAATTTCATTATGGGAGGTGGATTTAGAGATGAAGTGGAGAACAAAGCAGCTCTGCCAGCTGGTGTTCATGGGCATTTATCAGCCTATGACTTTTCTCCTTGAGCAAGGAAGTAGGCAGTCTGCTCTTCATCTCCACATAGACTTTGGCTTTCTCTGCTGCCTTTTTAAAATCACAGAACACTTGAGATGCTGAGGAACCCTAGAGACCACTTAGCACAACAATGCACTTATAAAAATAAGAAAATTGAGACAACTCACCCTCCTGAGCTGCTCAAATATTCTTTGAAGTAGAACATATTTGTTTTGCCTGTATTCAAATTACTGGACATGGCACAGTAGGTATTTGGTCATAAATTTTTAAATAGAGAATTTTCAAGATGGATTTGAATAATGGAAGAAAACACAGTGAAACAGATTAGGTTACAATTACAATAAGGTATACTGGAAACCATTTTATTGTTTATTGAACTGTGGAAAAAAGCATTTATGCATCTCTTAAAGTGCTTTGAGGCATTAACTCATTAATCCTCACAGTAGTACAGAAATTTTATTCAGAAACACCTACTCTCTTAAGACCCCGACGGCCAAGAAAAATAAATAGCATTGCTGTGAATATCTAGTTTTGAAAAATAATTAGGCAGATTAGCAAAAGAGAGCATGGATGGTTTTAACTCACATTGGTGGTAGAACAAATGAGTGAAACAAAGGAAGACACTAAAGATGTGGTCTCAGCCTGTACCCACCACGAGTTAGAGCTCTTCTGAGCCCAGAGTTCTTAAGGAGACTGGAGCAGGCTTCTTCATTGGCTGTGGTGGAGGACCAAGTCACACCCTTATCTATGGTTTTCAGATTCAGCAAGTAAAAATACAAGACACCCAATTAAACTTGAATTTTAGATAAACCTAAAATAATTTTTAGTAGAAATATGTCTCATCCAATCCTTGGGACATAGTTCTATTAAAATATTATCCATTGTCTATAATTCACACTTAACTGGGCTTCCTATATTTTACATGACTACTTCATTCCTAGCCCCAGACCATCGTGAAATGACACCTGTAACCATGAAACTACAACATGTGACCAGAAGCATCTAACAACCACATGATCCTCCACTGGGTTGGACAACTGGTCTGTTCTGTCTTTACTGAGATGAGTCAAACAATCCCATGCTTGGGTGTTGAGCAATATCAAATTGCTATTAAAATTTCAAAATGTGTATTCTCAATTTCTGTACCTACACACTGAGGACTAGGAACAAATACTTGCCTACTGGTGTTGGTCTGTAGAGCATATTTTGAGCATGACTGGGCAGGAAAGCTGGAAGCTCCAGAGGCTTCCAGCCCTAGCTCTTGCCAGGTGAGCATCTCTAGTTAGGGTGTGCATCTTTCCCAGTTTCTGATAGTCTCCAAATCAACAATAGCAGTAATTGTGCCTGATGTTGGCTTATCCTATGCACAGACAAGTACCCCACGTACATGAGCCAATAGCAATGGAAGAATGCTTCATATCCTCCAAAACACCAACAGGGAGAAAGAGAGAGAAATGAAAATTTAAATATTTGATTTCATAGAGAAACATCAATGTAATTATGAAAAAATTCAGAATTTCTTAGAAATCTTATATAGAACTTGTATACATAAGTTTTAGACTTTTTTTTCACATTGAAGGCCACCTGAGGATGGGGGAGTGAATGAATACATTAATCTTTGTGAATGTAATGATTTTTAAAGATCTTAAACTGGCCCCCATTTTATTTTTTGCTTGCTTTAGGTAACTGTTTTAAAAGTCAAAAAATTATGTGAAATGTTAAATACTAATCAGAGTTCATTCCTTCTAGGCAAAATGTTGGCATAGTTAAAATTTGGCTTAAAAAAAAAAATGAATGCCAATCTTTGCCATTTAATCCAGCACATTTTGTATATGTGTGTATGTTCATTTACACATACACATAGAGCTTCTGAACTCAGGAGATAGTTTAATTTGGTTCTGCCACTTACTAGTTGTATGACCTTAGACAACTTTTAGAAACCTTTTGAAGTTTCAGTTTTCTCATCGATAAAATAATGGTAATACCTTTACTTGTCCTGTGGAATTAGTGTGAAGGATTAATTGTTCAAGAAATCTGTGCAAAGCATTTAGAACATTGCCTGCTGCTGCTGCTGCTCTGTCACTTCAGTCCTGTTCGACTCTGTGCGACCCCACAGACGGCAGCCTACCAGGCTCCCCTGTCCCTGGGATTCTCCAGGCAAGAACACTGGAGTGGGTTGCCATTTCCTTCTCCAATGCATGCAAGTGAAAAGTGAAAGTGAAGTCGCTCGGTCGTGTCCGACTCCTAGCGACCCCATGGACTGCAGCCCACCAGGCTCCTCCACCCATGGGATTTTCCAGGCAAGAGTACTGGAGTGGGGTGCCATTGCCTTCTCTAAGAATATTGCCTAGCCCCCAGTAAGTACTCAAGAATGTTATCAATTATTTATTTATGACTAGTAATGGCTACAAAACTGTTTTATATTTACATGGGGTAAATATAGGAACATGTAACTAAAGGATCAAAACGAACATACAAAAATTATTCCTGGCTACAGGAATAATCATGATCATTTGTTTGTCAGTTCAGTTCAGTTCAGTTCAGTTGCTCAGTCGTGTCCAACTCTTTAAGCCCATGAATTGCAGCAGGCCAGGCTAATAACAACCAAAAACCCCAGATGTTCAATATAAGGATTTCTTCAAATTATGTATGCATATATATTCTTGGATATATTATCAGAATTTAACGATGATGTCCAAGAAAATAAAACCTTCATCTATAGATAATCAACAAGGACTTACTGTATAGCAGAGGTAACTCTACTCAGTATTCTGTAATGACCTGTATGGGAAAAGAATCTGAAAAAGAATGGACATATATACCTCCATTCTTTTTCAGAGTCTTCATGTGTACACATGCATAAAACTGAACCACTCTGCTGTACCCACGAGACTAACACAACATTATAAATCAACTATACCCCAATATAACATAAAAATTAAATTTAAAGAACCTTCATATTAACTTTGGTTATCTCTGAATAATATATTCGTCATTTTCCCTTCCTAATTTTTCTACACTGATCACATACTTTTTATGTAGTGAGTTTTCTCTATAAACTGCTAACATGCGGCTTCTTCTCCCATGGGATTCTTTTTCCCCTCCTGCTGGCAGTCCACCATTTCCATCTCAGAGATGATACTCCATCTCCCTAGCTTGCACTTCCCATCTGTCAATCAAAATCTGTTCCTTACAAAGGATCTATTAAACATTTCTGAGCGGGACCCAGGTATCTAGATCCTATTAGGTGAATTTGATGGGAAGGTTTGGAGTTTTGTGCAAGGGTGGGACAACAAAGATTGGTCTTATTTGAGTTGTCTAAGATGGGTAACATTACGGAGATGTCAAAATCATAACACATGAGGCAACAGAGTGACTCAAATCCAAAGAAAAAGAAAAGGCTTAATGGAATTACCGAAGTCGGTTCTTGGGAGAAACTTTCTGAAGTGAGGGTCACAAAAGGGGGTTTAGGACTTGGGAATGAGTGTGTGTAACAGAGAGCCCCTGTTCTGCAGTTTCTTTTAAAGGGTTAGAAAGTAAGCACAACAGCTTCAAGGAGAATTTTCTGCTACATAATAGGGATAAATGATTGAGACTGTATTGAGATACTTTTAAGTGAACAAAGTGCTTTTTCTTTTTCATTTCCACATACAAAATCTTCTTTTTTTTTAATCCAAAGACATCCATTGCTGGGGGAGGGCAGAAGGAATGATTGATATAACTGTAATTGAAATGCAAAGAGAGTTGGTGTTCAGATTTTGAGTTCCAAGAAAGGTTCTCTATGCCCACTTCACAGGCAATAATTATGAAAGCCAAAAGTTTCAACTTTATGTTTTAAAGGGAAAAAGAGGTTTTTGTAAATCAAAAGGCAAAGCCCTAAAGGAGTTGAGTACAAAATATATCCACTAAGAAAAAACAGAAAGAAAACAGAGGTGGCATTGGTTTCCTATCACAAGGAGGACTGGGTTAACTTTTAAAATTTCTAGCTGAACTTGAAAAAAAGAAAGCATAATTTTCAGCATTCAGAAACAAAGACAGAATTTAAAATCAGACAAGTGTACCAGACAATTAAGAAGCAGATTTTATTCAGGCTATTGTTATAGGGAGAACATTCATTAATGGGGAACATCTCAAAAAAAAAAAGAGAGAGAGAGAAAAGAAAAGAAAGAAAGGCATCTGGGGATTTACAGAAGTACATAAACTAGGGTTTTGTTCCTGAGTCTTATGGGGGTCATGGGAAGGATGGAACCCGGTCTTAATGAGTCACTGAGGAAAGGGGGAAGTGGGCTATATCCTGTAACGCCAGCACCTAGTAGCCTTCTGCAGTTAGACGGCTAGGATGAGCCCTTCTCTTTGTGTATAAAAGGTTTAGGGAGGGAGATTTCTTAATTGTCACTGTTTTCTTAGAGCAGAAGACTCGGGTAAAGTTCAACATTGTCAGTAGTCCCCTTCCAAACAAGTCAGAGGCACTCAGAAACTTCTGATTGGGTGAGTGAGTCAGTGAAAGTCGCTCAGTGCTTCTCCGACTATTTGTGACTCCATGGTCACAAACTCCATGGTCTTAACTTTTCTTCCAAGGAGTAAGCGTCTTTTAATTTCATGGCTGCAGTCACCATCTGCAATGATTTTGGAGCCAAAAATTAAAGTCTGTCACTGTTTCCATTGTTTCCCCATCTATTCGCATGAGGTGAAGGGACTGGATGCCATGATCTTAGTTTTTTGAATGTTGAGTTTTAAGCCAACTTATTCACTCTCCTCTTTCACTTTCATCAAGAGGCTCTTTAGTTCTTCTTCACTTTCTGCCATAAGGGTGGTGCCATCTGCATATCTAAGGTTATTGATGTTTCTCCCAGCAATCTTGATTCCAGCTTGTGCTTCATCCAGCCCAGCATTTCTCATGATGTGCTGTGCATATAAGTTAAATAAGCAGGATGACAATATACAGCCTTGACGTACTACTTTCCTGATTTGCAACCAGTGTGTTGTTCCACGTCCAGTTCTAACTAACTGTTGCTTTTTAACCTGCATACAGATTTCTCAGGAGGCAGGTCAGGTGGTCTGGTATTCCCATCTCTTTCAGAATTTTCCACAGTTTGTTGTGATCCACATAATCAAAGGCTTTGGCACAGTCAGTAAAGCAGAAGTAGATGTTTTTCTGGAACTCTCTTGCTTTTTCGATGATCCAGAAGATGTTGGCAATTTGATCTCTGGTTCCTCTGCCTTTTCTAAATCCACCTTGAACATCTGGAAGTGCACAGTTCACGTATTGTTGAAGCTGACTTGGAGAATTTTGAGCATTACTTTGCTAGCATGTGGGGTTGGTGAAATTCTGTGGTAATTTGAAGATTCTTTGGCATTGCCTTTCTTTGGGATTGGAATGAAATTTGGTCTTGTCCAGTCCCGTGACCACTGATGAGTTTTCCAAATTTGCTGGCATATTGAGTGCAGCACTTTCACAGCATCATCTTTCAGGATTTGAAATAGCTCAACTGGAATTCCATCACCTCTACTAGCTTTGTTCGTAGTGATGCTTCCTAAGGCCCACTTGACTTCACATTCCAGGATGTCTGGCTCTAGGTGAGTGATCACACCATCGTGATTATCTGGGTCATGAAGATCTTTTTTGTACAGTTCTTCTGTGTATTCTTGCCACCTCTTCTTAATATCTTCTACTTCTGTTAGGTCCATATCCTTTCTGTCCTTTATTGTGCCCATCTATTCCCTTGATATCTCTAATTTTCTTGAAGAGAACTCTAGTCTTTCCCTTTCTATTGTTTTCCTCTATTTCTTTGCACTGATCATTGAGGAAGGTTTTCTTATCTCTCCTTGCTATTCTTTGGAACTCTACATTCAAATGGGTATATCTTTCCTTTTCTCCTTTGCCTTTCACATCTTTTCTTTTCTTAGCTATTTGTAAGGCCTCCTCAGACAACCATTTTGTGTTTTTGCATTTCTTTTCCTTAGGGATGGACTTGATCACCGCCTCCTATACAATGTCAGGAACCTCCATCCATAGTTCTTCAGGCACTTTGTCTATCAGATCTAATCCCTTGAATCTATTTGTCACTTTAACTGTATAATCATAAAGGATTTGATTTAGGTCATACCTGAATGGTCTAGTGGTTTTCCCTACTTTCTTCAATTTAAGTTTTGCAATTAGGAGTTCCTGATCTGAGCCACAGTCAGCTGCCAGTCTTGTTTTTGCTGACTGTATAAAGCTTCTCCATCTTTGGCTGCAAAGAATGTAATCAATCTGATTTCAGTGTTGACCATCTGGTGATGTTCATGTGTAGAGTCTTCTCTTGTGTTGTTGGAAGAGGGCATTTGCTATGACCAGTGCGTTCTCTTGGCAAAACTTTGTTAGTCTTTGGTCTGTTTTGTTTTGTACTCCAAAGCCAAATTTGCCTGTTTCTCCAGGTGTTTCTTGACTTCCTACTTTTGCATTCCAGTCCGCTATAATGAAAAGGACATCTGGTCAGGGCATAGACTCAGATTACTGTGATATTGAATGGTTTGTCTTGGAAACAAACAGAGATCATTCTGTCATTGTTGAGATTGCACCCAAGTACTGCATTTCAGACTCTTTTGTTGGCTATGATGGCTACTCCATTTCTTCTAAGGGATTCTTGCCCACAGTAGTACATATAATGGTCATCTGAGTTAACTTCACCCATTCCATTTCATTTTAGTTTGCTGATTCATAAAATGTTGATGTTCACTCTTGCCATCTCCTGTTTGACCACTTCCAATTTACCTTGATTCATGGACCTAACCTTCCAGGTTCCTATGCAATATTGCTCTTTACAGCATTGGACTTTACTTCCATCCACAACTGGGTGTTGTTTTTGCTTTGGCTCCATCTCTTCATTCTTTCTGGAGTTATTTCTTCACTGATCTCCAGTAGTATATTGGGCACCTACCATCTTGGGGAGTTCATCATTTAGTGTCCTATCTTTTTGCCTTTTCATACTGTTCATGGGGCTCTCAAGGCAAGAATACTGAAGTGGTTTGCCATTCCCTTCTCCAGTGGACCACATTCTGTCAGACCTCTCCACCATGACCTGTCTATCTTGGGTGGCCCTACACGGCATGGCTCATAGTTCATTCAGTTAGACAAGGCTGTGGTCCTTGTAATCAGATTGGTTAGTTTCCTGTGATTTTGGTTTTCAGTCTGTCTGCCCTCTGATGAAGAAGGATAAGAGGCTTATGGAAGCTTCCTGATGGGAGAGACTGACTGACAGGGAAGCTGAGTCTTATTCTGATGGGTGGGGCCCTGCTCAGTAAATCTTTAATCCAATTTTCTGTTGATGGGCGGGGCTGTGTTCCCTCCTTGTTGTTTGACCTGAGGCCAAACTATGGTAATGAAGAGGTAATGAAGATAATGGTGACCTCCTTCAAAAGGTCCTGTGCAGGCACTGCCTCACTCAATGCCCCCAACCCTGCAGCAGGCCACCACTGACCCACACCTCCACCAGAGACTCCTGAACACTCACGGGAGAGTCTGAGTGTGTCTCTTGTGGGGTCACTGCTCTTCTCCTGGGTCCTAGTGTACACAAGGTTTTGTTTGTGTCCTCCAAGAGTCTGTTTCCCCAGTCCTGTGTAAGTTCTGGCAGCTCTATGGTGGGGTTAATGGCAACCTCTTCCAAGAGGGCTTATACCATACCCAGGTCTACTGCACCCAGAGCCCCTGCCCTGAAGCAGTCCACTGCTGACCCATACCTCCACAGGAGATACTCAAACACAGTTCTGGCTTGATATATCCACTTGGTATATCCATTGTAGAGTGTGTCTCAGGATTATTATCAGAGAAGGCAATGGCAACCCACTCCAGTACTCTTGCCTAGAAACTCCCATGGACAGAGGAGCCTGGTAGGCTGCAGTCCATGGGGTCGCTAAGAATTGGACATGACTGAGCGACTTCACTTTCACTTTTCAGTTTCATTGGAGAAAGAAATGGCAACCCACTCCAGTGTTCTTGCCTGGAAAATCCCAGGGACAGCAGGGCCTGGTGGGCTGCCATCTATGGGGTTGCACAGAGTCGGACATGACTGAAGCTACTTAACAGCAGTAGCAGCAGGATTATTATATGTTACATCTGAACACGTTTTTCTTCGCAAAAGAGTATATTCATCCACTTTTATAAAATAGATGTAACATTCACAAAATAGATGTAGCATTCACTCTTGTAAAAATAAAGTTATCATTATGTTTAGAGATATTTTACCCCAAACTTTTGATTTATCTTAAGAAAGCATTAGAGTAAAACAAAATACTGTCTGAAAATATTGAGGAGCTTTAAATGGCTATGGTTAATTTCTTACTGCAATTTCCAAAAGTAAAAAAATCTGATGAGTGTTCATTTTAAGAATAAGACAACTGACCAGGAAAGTTTATTGTTTCTACAGCATGAAAGTAAAACAATAAGATCAATCAAAACTTTGAGGTAAAATGTCTCTAAACATAATGATAACTCTATTTTCACAAGAGTGAATGTTACATCTACTTTTTAAGTAGATGAATATACTCTCTAGCAAAGTAAAACATGTTCAGATGTAACATATAATAATCCTGAGACATACTCTACAGTGGGTATACCAATAGGCTGTATCATGCTTGTATTTGGAATATACTGAGAATATATTAAAAATATCAAGTACAGAGATGCTGTAAATTTAGAGTCCTCAATTCAGTTCAGTTCAGTTCAGCTGCTCAGTCATGTCTGACTCTTTGCAACCCCATGAACCATCCTAAACTTCATTAATAAAACTCCATAGGTAAGTATGTGAATCTCCAGTTTAAAACCCCTGGGCTGGAAGATGCCGGATTCAAATTAAAGAAATAAAATTGAGATTGAGTTAATACTTTAGAAAACAACTAAAATTATGACTGATATTATATTGTTTTGTCTGACATCAGGAAAACCAGCACCAAGATTGAGGGCACTGACAAATCTCTAGGAACTTCCCAAACAAAATACAATTTCTGAAATATTCATATTAATAACATTTCCCCCTACAAACAACATAGAGAAGGCTAAATACCTCTCAATTTGACAACTCTTCTCATGTAATTCATCAATAGTAACATATCAAATAAGCCTAATTATTTCTAGCATCTGTCTTTTTATGACATCAAAGAGAAAATCCTTTGTGATTTTCCAGGGAACTTCTGTAAAATCTCAAAACAATTTTAGGTACAAAAGGCACTAGTTAGAATTCAATCTTGGCAAATAAATTTTATTAAAACTGTCAGCATATTTGAGCTGATTAGGATAAGATCATGGGTCTTACCACAATAAAATTTAAGAATTCAGAAGTTTAAAAAAGAGAGATCGGATCAAGGGTGACTAAGGCAAAACTTAGTTGCCTACTAAACTAAGTGACAATAAAATATTTTAAAAGTAAACCTAGGTAACATGATGAAAAAATTTTAACCCTTTCATATCTGAGAATTTTTTTTCTTAAATATTGAAGGACATAATAAGGTCAACATGGACCATAGCAGTTATTCTGGTAAGATACAGAATCTTTGCTATGTAGGCAGAAAAAATTTAAAAAATATTTTATAATTTCTTTGCAAGAGCAGACCAATACTCCAGAAAAAGGGTCATTTTAAGAGATAGAAAAGCAAATACTAGTAATACATCTATATAATGTCTGCTATAAATTTGGCCTTGAAGTACAGAATGAAGCAGGGCAAAAGTTAATAGAGTTCTGCCAAGAGAACACACTGGTCATAGCAAATACCCTCTTCCAACAAAACAAAGGAAGACTCTACACATGGACATCACCAGATGACTGACAGTAAAATCAGACTGATTATATTCTTTGCAGCCAAAGATGGAGAAGCTCTATACAGTCAGCAAAAACAAGACCGGGAGTTGACCGTGGTTCAGATCATGAAATTCTTACTGCCAAATTCAGACTGAAATTGAAGAAAGTGGAGAAAACCGCTAGACCATTCAGGTATGACCTAAATCAAATCCATTATGACTATACAGTGGAAGTGAGAAATAGATTTAAGGAACTACATCTGATAGACAGAGTGCCTGATGAACTATGGATGGAGGTTCATGACATTGTACAGGAGACAGGAATCAAGACCATCCCCAAGAAAAAGAAATGCAAAAAAGCAAAATGGCTGTCTGAAGAGGCCATACAAATAGCTGTGAAAAGAAGGGAAGTGAAAAGCAAAGAAAAAAGGAAAGATACACACCCATTTGAATGCAGAGTTCCAAAGAATAGCAAGGAGAGATAAGAAGGCCTTCCTCAGTGATCAGTGCAAAGAAATGGAGGAAAACAACAGAATGGGAAATACTAGAGATCACTTCAAGAAAATTAGAGCTACCAAGGGAACATTTCATGCAAAGATGGGCTCAATAAAGGTCAGAAATGGTCTGGACCTAACAGAAGCAGAAGATATTAAGAAGAGGTGGCAAGAATACACATAAGAACTATACAAAAAAGATCTTCATAACCCAGATAACTATGATGGTGTGATCATTCACTTAGAGCCAGACATCCTGGAATGTGAAGTCAAGTGGGCCTTAGAAAGTATCACTATGAACAAAGCTAGCAGAGGTGATGGAATTCCAGTTGAGCTATTTCAAATCCTGAAAGATGATGCTGTGAAAGTGCTGCACTCAATATGCCAGCAAATTTGGAAAACTCAGCAGTGGCCACAGGACTGGAAAAGGTCAGTTTTCATTCCAGTCTTAAAGAAAGACAATGCCAAAGAATGCTCAAACTACTGCACAGTTGTGCTCATCTCACACTCCAGTAAAGTAATGCTCAAAATTCTCCAAGCCAGGCTTCAGCAGTACGTGAACTGTGAACTTCCAGATGTTCAAGCTGGTTTTAGAAAAGGCAGAGGAACCAGAGATCAAATTGCCAACATCCGCTGGATCATGGAAAAAGCAAGAGAATTCCAGAAAAAATCTACTTCTCTTTTATTGACTATGCCAAAGCCTTTGACTGTGTGGATCACAATAAACTGTGGACAATTCTGAAAGAGACGGGAATACCAGACCACTTGACCTGCCTCTTGAGAAACCTATATGCAAGTCAGGAAGTAACAGTTAGAACTGGACATGGACCAACAGACTGGTTCAAATAGGAAAAGGAGTACGTCAAGGCTGCATATTGTCACCCTGATTATTTAACTTATATGCAGAGTACATCATGAGAAACACTGGGCTGGAAGAAACACAAGCTGGCATTAAGATTGCCCGGAGAAATATCAATAACCTCAGATATGCAGATGACACCACCCTTATGGCAGAAAGTGAATAAGAACTAAAGAGCCTCTTGATGAAAGTGAAAGAGGAGAGTGAAGAAGTTGGCTTAAAGCTCGACATTCAGAAAACGAAGATCATGGCATCCGGTCCCATCACTTCATGGGAAATAGATGGGGAAACAATGGAAACAGTGTCAGACTTTATTTTTCTGGGCTCCAAAATCACTGCAGATGGTGATTGCAGCCATGAAATTAAAAGACCCTTACTCCTTGGAAGAAAAGTTATGACCAACCTAGAAAGCATATTGAAAAGAGGAGACATTACTTTGTCAACAAAATTCCATCTAGTCAAGGTTATGGTTTTTCCAGTGGTCATGTATGGATGTGAGAGTTGGACTATAAAGAAAGCTGAGCACCGAAGAATTGATGCTTTTGAACTGTGGTGTTGGAGAAGACTCTTGAGAGTCCCTTGGACTGCAANATTTTCTTTTGCATGCAAATATATTTTTCAGGAAAATTTTATTGCACTAATTAACTCATTAAAAACCAAGAGATTTTTATAATCTCATTTATTAATACCAGCCAGAGTTAGAAAAAATATAACACAATCATATAACAAGAGGTAAAGACACTCCTGAATTTCAGGCTTATCACCCTATGGACAAGTAGAGATGGAGTCCATACAGGTCAATTCTAAAATTTCAGCTCTGACTCAAGAATAACACAGACTTGCAAAACTCTTACTTTCATTTCAAAGAGTTATTCTTTTCCCAGTAGATGTGAATTCTCAGTTGATTTAGGCTCAAAATAGACACACAAATTAAATAAAAGAAATTGACAAGCCAGATTCTCTGCTGATTTTCACACAACAGAAACAAGATATCTGTGAACACAACAGAAACAAGATGTCTGTGAATCATTTATAGAGACTGCTAAGTGGTGAGATGATGAACAGGAGGAGTAGAACCAGAAATAGAACGAATTCTCAAAAATAATCGAAATCTAAATCTCATTACACTACTGATACACAGGAGTCCAGAACACAGGATCAGGAATCAGACACACATTTAGGTCCACAGATCACCAGTCAGGAACAGAACAGAAAAGCCTCTGAGAGGCCCAATTATGAAGATGGAGCCAACAGCATCTGAAGCTGAGTTCCAATCCTATCTGAGTCACAGCACCAAGGTATCAAGTCAAAACACACTTGCGTTTAGGGAGATGATTTTTTTCAGTCTACTTTTTTTTGAATAATATTTACTAATGAGAATCATTTCAAAGAAGATAAAGAGGTCTAAGAACAGGTTAGCCAAGGATTCGTCCATGAGTCTCATGAGAACAATGAGGAAGGATGAAGACGGGACCCATCTTAGAATGAGCTGATGTCCTTTTAGAAATAGTCATCTCTATTCGATTTCGTGATGCTTTTGAATTGTGCTGGAGAAGACTCTTGAGAGTCCCTTGGACTGCAAGGAGACTAAACTAGTCAATCCTAAAGGAATTTAATCCTGAATGTATATTGGAAGGACTGATGCTAAAGCTGAAGCTCCAACACTTTGACCACCTGATGCAAAGAGCTGACTCATTGGAAAAGACCCTGATGCTGGGAAAGATCGAGGGCAGGAGGAGAAGGGGGCAATGGAGGATGAGATGGTTGAATAGCAACATTGACTCAATGAATATGAGATTGAGCAAACTCGGGGAGGTAGTAAAGGACAGGGAAGCCTGGCACACTGCAATCCATGGAGTTGCAAAGACTTGGACATGACTTAGCAGCTGAACAACAAAAAACTAGTTTTGAGGCTTTGGGGTTAGGCTAAATCAATCACAGCATATTTTACTCCAGTATTCATTTCTACTGTTCAATAATTTCCTGTTTTTCACTTTCTTTTTTTAAAATTTTTATTTTTACCTTATTTTGCTTTACAATACTGTATTGGTTTTGCCATACATTGACATGAATCAGCATTTTAGGACTGTGCTTCCTTATCCATTGAAGTTTTGTAAGGTTATGTGACTTGCTTCTTCCCAGTGAAAGACAGTAGAGGTGATATTTGTCACTTCTAGGTAGGACCTTTAAGGTCAGTGAAGAATTTCCTAGGTGGTGCCAGTGATAAAGACTAAGAGACACGAGTTCCATTTCTGAGTCAAGAAGATCCCCTGGAAGAGGGCATGAGAATCCACTACAGTATTCTTGCCTGGAGAATCCCATGGACAGGGGAGCCTAGAAGGTTACACTCCATAGGGTCGCAAAGAGTTGGACACAACTGAAGCGACTTAGCACACAGCACACAAAATTTCCTACTGTAAAAGACCATGGAAACATGCAACAAAATGAAGCTTTTATTATCTCAGATCCTTGAATGACCATGATGATGAGCAAAGACCACCTGTTGGCTTGCCATAGACAGCGAGCATGATTCAGATGTAGTATTTGTTGACTATTTTTTCTCCAGGAACATCTTTGCTTCCCAAAGAGGAGTCTGAGTACCTAACAGAGACTGTGAAAGACTCTTCTGGCTGTCAGTTCAGTTCAGTCCCTCAGTCGTGTCCGGCTGTTTGCGACCCCATGAACTGCAGCACGCCAGGCCGCCTTGTCCATCACAAACTCCTGGAGTCAACCAAAACCCATGTCCACTGAATCAGTAATGCCATCCAACCATCTCATTCTCTGTCATCCCTTCTCCTCCTGCCCTCAATCTTGCCCAGCATCAGGGTCTTGTCAAATGAGTCAGCTCTTCACATCAGGTGGCCAAAGTACTGGAGTTTCAGCTTCAACATCAATCCTTCCAATGAACACCCAGGACTGATCTCCTTTAGGATGGACTGGTTGGATCTCCTTGCAGTCCAAGGGACTCTCAAGAGTCTTCTCCAACACCACAGTTCAAAAGCATCAATTCTTCGGCGCTCAGCCTTCTTCACAGTCCAACTCTCACATCCATACATGACCACTGGAAAAACCATAGCCTTGATTAGATGGACATTTGTTGGCAAAGTAATGTTTTTGCTTTTCAGTATGCTGTCTAGGTTGGTCATAACTTTTCTTCCAAGGAGTAAGTCTCTTTTAATTTCATGGCTGCAAAAACCATCTGCAGTGATTTTGGAGCCCAGAAAAATAAAGTCAGCCACTATTTCCCCACCTATTTGCCATGAAGTGATGGGACCAGATGCCACGATCTTAGTTTTCTGAATGTGGAGCTTTAAGCTAACTACTTCACTCTCCTCTTTCACTTTCATCAAGAGGTGTTTTAGTTTTTCTTCAGTTTCTGCCATAAGGGTGGTGTCATCTGCATATCTGAGGTTATTGATATTTCTCCTGGCAATCTTAATGCCAGCTTGGGCTTCCTCCAGCCCAGCATTTCTCATGATGTACTCTGCATATAAGTTAAATAAGCAGGGTGAAAATATACAGCCTTGACGAACTCCTTTTCCTATTTGAACCAGTCTGTTGTTCCACGTCCAGTTCTAACTGTTGCTTCCTGACCTGCATACAGATTTTTCAAGAAGCAGGTCAGGTGGTCTGGGATTCCCAACTCTTTCAGAATTTTCCACAGCTTATTGTGATCCACACAGTCAAAGGCTTTGGCATAGTCAATAAAGCAGAAATAGATGGTTTTCTGGAACTCTCTTGCTTTTTTGATGATCCAGCAGATGTTGGCAATTTGATCTCTGGTTCCTCTGCCTTTTCTAAAACCAGCTTCAACATCTGGAAGTTCAGGGTTCATATATTGCTGAGGCCTGGCTTGGAGAATTTTAAGCATTACTTTACCAGAGTGTGAGATGAGTGCAATTGTGCAGTAGTTTGAGCATTCTTTGGCATTGCCTTTCTTTGGGATTGGAATGAAAATGGACCTTTTCCAGTCCTGTGGCCACTGCTGAGTTTTCCAAGTTGGCTGGCATATTGAGTGCAGCAATTTCACAGCGTCATCTTTCAGGGTTTGAAATAGCTCAACTGGAATTCCTTCACTTCCACTAGCTTTGTTCGTAGTGATGCTTCGTAAGACCCACTTGACTTTACATTCCAGGATCTTGGCTCTAGGTGAGTTATCACACCATCGTGATTATCTGGGTCATGAAGATGTTTTTTGTACAGTTCTTCTGTGTATTCTTACACCTCTTCTAAATATCTTCTGCTTCTGTTAGGTCCCTCCCATTTCTGTCCATTATTGAGCCCATCTTTGCCTAACATGTTCCCTTGGTAGCTCTAATTTTCTTGAAGTGATCTCTAGTATTTCCCATTCTGTTGTTTTCCTCCATTTCTTTGCATTGCTCACTGAGGAAGGCCTTCTTATCTCTCCTTGCTATTCTTTGGAACTCTGCATTCAAATGGGTGTATCTTTCCTCTTTTCTTTGCTTTCTGCTTCCCGTCTTTTCACAGCTGTTTGTAAGACCTCCTCAGATAGCCATTTTGCTTTTTTGCATTTCTTTTCCATGAGGATGATCTTGATCCCTGTCTCCTGTACAATGTCACAAACCTCCGTCCATAGTTCATCAGGCACTCTGTCTATCAGATGTAGTTCCTTAAATCTATTTCTCACTTCCACTGTATAATCATAAGGGATTTGATTTAGGTCATACCTGAATGGTCTAGTGGTTTTCTCCACTTTTTCAATTTCAGTCTGAATTTGGCAATAAGGAGTTCATGATCTGAGTCACAGTCAGCTCTTGGTCTTGTTTTTGCTGACTGTATAGAGCTTCTCCATCTTTGGCTGCAAAGAATATAATCAATCTGATTTTGATGTCAACCATCTGGTGATGTCTATGTGTAGAGTCTTCTCTTGTGTTTTTGGAAGATGGTGTTTGCCATGACCAGTGCGTTCTTTTGGCAGAACTCTGTTAGCCTTTGCCCTGCTTCATTCTGTACTCCAAGGCCAAATTTGCCTGTTACTCAGGTGTTTCTTGACTTCCTACTTTTGCATTCCAGTCCCCTATAAGGAAAAGGATGTGTTTTTTTTTTGGTGTTATTTCTAGAAGGTCTTTTAGGTCTTCATAGAACTGTTCAACTTCAGCTTCTTCGGTGTTACTGGTCAGGGCATAGACTTGAATTACCGTAATATTGAATGGTTTGCCTCGGAAATGAACAGAGATCATTCTGTCGTTTTTGAGATTGCTTCCAAGTACTGCATTTTGGACTCTTGTTGACTATGATGGTACTCTGTTTCTTCTAAGGGATTCCTGCCCACAGTAGTAGATATAATGGTCATCTGAGTTAAATTCACCCATTCCAGTCCAT
>SJYQ01096370.1:202248-224328 GCA_006410935.1 Redunca redunca
AGCCAGTCATTCTGAATGAAGGAGGTCACTAAAGAGATCCCTCCTGCTAACTCCAGCCTCTCTTTGTTTCTGTCCCTGGAGGACGATGGAGGGAAAAGCTGCCATAAACCACTGTTCCTTGCAGACAGTAGAAGAGAGGGGAGGAAACGAGGATGGATTAAATCCTCCTATGTCCTTCAAAATGTCTCAGCCTTGGTTCACACCAGATGAAAGTGCTGAGGGGACCAGAGCTATGTCAAAATGATTATGGCATGACACAAGTTAGAAGTAAAGGATATTAACTCTGGAAAGGAAATAGTTATTTACTCCACCCATTCCCAAACCACTTCATAAAAGGGAAATTTGAGGCAGAGGGAGGTAAAGGAAAGTGCCCAAGGTCAGACTGTTAATTAAAGGCAGAGCTGGAACTAGCTTCTGTAAATATGCACTCAGGTGGCCATGCTGCCACGTGGAGGTATAGTGAATGAAAAGCAGAAAGCATGACGTTTTACAGGCAACATGTGAGGAGCCAGAAATCAGAGAGTCTAGATGTTGATGGCTTCAGTGATACTTGAGCACGGAAAACAAATTAGATGAGCCCTGTGGTGGTCCCATCTTACCTCTTAGAGAGAGTTTCCAGGCTGGGGCATAGGGGGGGAACCTGAGTGGAGCCCGTGACTCCTGAGCTGGGCTTTTAAAAGGGCTAAAGCTGCTAGATTCCATGAGGCAGTACTAGAGAGGAGAGAGCTATAGAGAAACAAAACTTAGACACTTTCAGAGCGTGTCCTGGGAATCTTCATACATCTATATCTATATGTCAGAATTTATCACTAGAATCATGTAGTATATATTCTTTTGTGCTAAGCTTATTTTGTTTCAATATAATGTTTCTGAGATTTTTCTGTGCTGGGAGTTTGTCAATGGTTAATTCATTTTTATTGCTGAATAGTACTCTATTGTGGACTTCCCTGTTAGCTCAGCTGGTAAAGAATCTGCCTGCTAATGCAGGAGATCCCCATTTGATCCCTGAGGTCTATCCCTCGCAGAGTCGGACATGACTGAGCAACTAAGCACACACACAATACTCTATTGTATGCATGCACGTGCTTGCATGCTAAATCACTTCAGTTGTGTCCAACTCTCTGTCAACCCATGGACTGTAGCCCTCCAGGCTCTTCTGCCCATGGGATTCTCCAGGCAAGAATACTGGAGTAGATTGCCATGCCCTCCTCCAGGGGATCTTCCCAACCCAGGGATCAAACCCATGTCTTGTCTCCTGTATTGGCAGGCAGGTTCTTTACCACTAGTGTCACCTGGGAAGCCCCATAGCCATACCAACATTTGTTTATTCACTCACATCTTGAGGAA
Source organism: Redunca redunca (assembly GCA_006410935.1). Taxonomy (NCBI): domain Eukaryota; kingdom Metazoa; phylum Chordata; class Mammalia; order Artiodactyla; family Bovidae; genus Redunca; species Redunca redunca. The sequence continues at coordinate 203,596 of SJYQ01096370.1, forward strand.
TATTTGAGTTGTTCCATGTTTTGCTTATTATGGAAACAGGGCTATATATCAAATGCATAGGTATCTCTATGGACATAAATGGAATTACTAGACCATATGAAAGGTATATGCATAACTTTAAAAGAAATTGGAAAATTGTTTTCCAAGCAACTGTATAATTTTGCATTTTCATCACAAATACTTGAAGTAGCAATTATTTTATTTTAGACAAAGGAGTACGTCAAGGCTGTATATTGTCACCCTGCTTATTTAACTTATATGCAGAATACATCATGAGAAATGCTGGGCTGGATGAAACACAAGCTGGAATCAAGATTGCTGGGAGAAATATCAGTAACCTCAGATATGTAGATGACACCACCCTTATGGCAGAAAGCAAAGAAGAACTAAAGAGCCTCTTGATGAAAGTAAAAGAGGAGAGTGAAAAAGTTGACTTAAAGCTCAACATTCAGAAAACTAAGATCATGGCATCTTGTCCCATCACTTCATGTCAAATAGGTGGGGTAACAGTGACTGATTTCAGTTTTTTGGGCTCCAAAATCACTGCAGATGGTGACTGCAGCCATGAAATTAAAAGATGCTTACTCCTTGGAAGGAAAATATGACCAACCTAGACAGCATATTAAAAAGCAGAGACATTATTTTGCCAACAGAGGTCCATCTAGTCAAGGCTATAGTTTTTCCAGTGGTCATGTATGGATGTGAGAGTTGGACTATAAAGAAAGCTGAACATCAAAGAATTGATGCTTTTGAACTGCAATATTGGAGAAGACTCTTGAGAGTCCCTTGGACTTCAAGGAGATCCAACTAGTCCATCCTAAAGGAGATCAGTCCTGAGTGTTCATTGGAAGGACTGATGTTGAAGCTGAAACTCCAATACTTTGGCCACCTGATGCGAAGAACTGACTCATTGGAAAAGACCTTGATGCTGGGCAAGATTGAAGGCGGGAGGAGAAGGGGACAACAAAGGATGAGGTGGTTGTTTGGCCTCACCGCCTCAATGGACATCTGTTTGGGTAGGCTCCAGGAGTTGGTGATGGGCAGGGAGGCCTGGTGTGCCACAGTCCATGGGGTCGCAAAGAGTCGGACATGACAGAGTGACTGAACTGAACTGAGGGTGTATAAAAAGGTATGTCATGCTAATTTTAATGTACCTTTTCCATAGTAATTAATGATAATAATCTTTTCCATGTGTTTTTGGCCACTTGTTTATCTTATTTTTATTAAGTGTTTGTCTTTAAACCATTTTTATTGGGTTGCTTGTCTTTTTATGTTGAATCCTCTATATATTTTGCATATACATATGTCTTTGTGAGACATGTGTATTGCAAATAGTTTATCCCAGCCTATGGTCTGCCTTTTCATTTTTGTAATAATCTTTTTTCATCATACATTTTTAAAAGTTTACTTTTAATTGGAAGATAATTGCTTTGTAATGTTATGTTGGTTTCTAATATACCAAACATGAATCAAGCATAAATATACATATATTCCCTTCCTCTTGAGCCTCCCTCCCACCCCACCCCATCCCACTCCTCTAGGCCATCACAGATCATGATAAATTTTTAATTTTGATAACTCTAATTTATTTCCTTCCTTTCTTCCTCTCTGCCTCCCTCCCCACCTCGATTCTTCTTCCTTTTTTTTTCTTTCACAACTTATAAATTGGTAAGCATTTTCTCCTCTAGTTTCTGAAAGAGTTTGTATAAGGACTCTTTTCTTGTGTTATTCTATTTTCGGGGGTCAGATGCCTGCAAACAGTTCTCTCACTTTTTTTTTTTTTTTTGCAGTTGTATAACTGTTTGCAGCAAAATGGCAAATCTGGTGCCTGTTTTCTTGCCACAGACAAAAATAGAAGTCCTGTTCCCTCTATTTGAAAACCATACTATCCAGTTATCTGATATTTTCCCATTTTTAGCCAAGTTACCTACCAACCTTCATGACATTCCCCCAAATCCTCAAAAACACTGTCACCAGGATTTTGGATTCAATTTATTCATTGGTGTATGATCAAATTTGAATTTTGGCCCTACTGTTTCTACCTGCTGCAACCATGAGAAATCATTTAACTGCTGCCTTAGCAGTCTGTGTGTAAAAATCAGGACAACAAAATTTCAGAGTTTTTGTAGGAATTGAAGGAGATAACTCATCTTGCACAATGCCAAGGACATGATTGGTATTTAACAAATGGCAGAAGTGTAGAGGTTGAAAGAGTGGATTCTGGAGTCAGGAGACTTGCCTTTGAAAACTAGTTACAACTACAACACACAATCTCTGTTGGGGAAATATACGTAGCTTCTTTAAGCCCTAATTTCTCATTTATAAAATACAAGTGATAATAATAGTCACTACCTCATAAGACTGGTTTGAGATATTTCGGTGTGAAAATGCATACAAAATACCTCCTGACATACCTAGCACATGATAGACTCAATAAATATCACAAGTTGTATTACTGTTCTCTTTCTCACCCTCTTTCCTCCACCAACCCCTTGCCATCATTAAGGGGTGACTTCTCATCGCATGCATCATTTGTTCCTTAAGATCTTCTGCCCTTGGAGGGCCCCATAACTCCACTGATCTGTCACTCTGTTCTCCAGCAGCCTACACTTAGTTTCACCTTTTTTTATTACAACTTCATGTCACCCCACTCCAGTACTCTTGCCTGGAAAACCCCATGGACAGAGGAGGCTGGTGGGATGCAGCCCATGGGGTCCCGAAGAGTCGGACACGACTGAGCAACTTCACTTTTCACTGTCATGCATTGGAGAAGGAAATGGCAACCCACTCCAGTGTTCTTGCCTGGAGAATCCCAGGGATGGGGGAGCCTGGTGGGCTGCCGTCTATGGGGTCTCACAGAGTCGGACACGACTGAAGCGACTTAGCAGCAGCAGCAGCATGTCTTCCCACCTCTTCCACTCTTCAATCCCAATCTCCATGCTCTCCATATAGTTCTGCCAGGACCAGTTATAAAGAGTAGCATTTAGAATAGCAAGACTGTCATTCAAAAGACATAACTGCCACCAGCCTCATCAGTTTTTATTTTCCTTTTTTAAACTATTGGTTCCTTTTAGTTACTCAGCCTTAGGATAAGTCCTACAGACTGGTCAAGCACATTAGATCAGTTGTGGCCTAGTCAAGATATCAGCATCTCTCAGTGGGTTTGAAATCCCCATAGTCCACACAAAATTATCTGATAGGTTGGGAAATCTTCATTCACCTCTACAAATTTTACTCTTTGGCTCTGCTAGTGTTCTCTTGGCAGGAGGAAGGAACTTAAGTATTGACTATAACCCATAGTTTGGTGTCACGGCATTAATGGCAGGAATGCTGTTGCTTTTTTCTTGGGAGCACATTAAAACCTGAGGGAGATTTTTGCCAGTGCCTTGGAATCCCAAGAATTTCTGACTTAATTGGGTTGGGATGAACCAACCCAATTGGTTGACTGACTATTATTGCCTTTTAAATGTTGCCCTGATGATGTTAATACTCAGCCAGAGTTGAGAACCACTGCAATAGAGGGATAAAGCAGGTTATTAGAATGGTTTCTCCTATCTAATTCCAATAATATAATGATAGGAAACTTACTTTTCAGTGATATGCTAGAGTTGGTTCCTAGTGGCTCGTGAAAGCTGATTGTTAAAATTTCACAAGTTTTGCTAGCCATTTGGTGTCATATTGGTAGATTCAAAGTGGTCATGTAGGAGCGTTTACAGATGAGCAAATAGTAAAAGCCACAAATTTCTCCCTGATTTTAGTATAATACCACAAAGTGGAATTACTGGGTGGATTAAAGCTGAAACTTTATTGCACATACAAATAGCCTTGGAATTTTGTTGAGAATCTTTAGCTAATTTCCCTTTCACCTTGAATCATAAAATTATATGCAACTAAACTGTATTCAACTCTCCTTTTAATGTTGCGTCTGATGAAAGTTTTTTCCCATGGTTCACCATGAAGTTTCTCTGCTTCTTCTTCTTTTAAATAGAAAAGGCTGCCCAGGATGAATTTGATAAATACATTCATAAATATGAACTGATAGAGTGGAGGAGACTATCTCACTTTCTATACAAGTCTATTTAACTCTCATTTTCTCACTGGTCTAATAATTTTTGGATCTATTGATCTGTTAGATCTACTGATCTAATTTTCATGGCTCTCAAAACCTGATGGCAATTATTCCAGTTCTCCCCACAAAAGTCCTTGTTTTCCACGTATTTCATTGCAAGTATATAGAAGAAAATAAAACTTATCCAAAGCAGACATGATAGCATAGAATATTAGAGTGGGAAACAGCTTTAGAACTTGTCTAACCCACATCTCTCATTTTACAAATGACCAAATGGCCTTGGCCAGCTCAGGTGACTTGCATGCACGTGTGGTCAGTTGGTCAGTCATGTCCAGCTGTTTGTGACCCCATGGACTGTAACCCACCAGGCTCCTCTGTCCATCGGATTTTTCAGGCAAGAATACTGGAGTGGGTTGCCATTTCCTTCTCCAAGGGACTGAACTTGCATCTCCTGTGTCTCTTGCACTGGCAGGCAGATTCCTTACCACTGAGGCAGCTGAGAGGCCATGCTTAGATGACTTACTCATGGTCATACGTCCAGTTAGTGGCAGAGCCAGAATTGTACATAATAAAAAAGCAAAATGGCTGTCTGGGGAAGCCTTACAAATAGCTGTGAAAAGAAGAGAAGCAAAAAACAAGTGAGAAAAGGAAAGATATAGGCATCTGAATGCAGAGTTCCAAAGAATAGCAAGGAGAGATAAGAAAGCCTTCCTCAGTGATCAATGCAAAGAAATAGAGGAAAACAACAGAATGGGCAAGACTAGAAATCTCTTCAAGAAACTCAGAGATACCAAGGGAACATTTCATGCAAACATGGGCTCTATGAAGGACAGAAATGGTATGGACCTAACAGAAGTGGAAAATATTAAGAAGAGGTGGCAGGAATACACAGAAGAACTATATAAAAAAGATCTTCATGGCCAAGATAACCACAATGGTGTGATCATTCACCTAGAGCCAGACATCCTGGAATGTGAAGTCAAGTGGGCCTTAGAAAGCATCACTACGAACAAAGCTAGTGGAGGTGATGGAATTTCAGTTGAGCTCTTTCAAATCCTGAAAGATGATGCTGTGAAAGTGCTGCACTCAATATGCCAGCAAATTTGGAAAACTCAGCAGTGGCCGCAGGACTGGAAAAAGTCCATTTTCATTCCAATCCCAAAGAAAGGCAATGACAAAGAATGCTCAGACTAATGCACAATTGCACTTATCTCACATGCTAGTAAAGTAATGCTCAAAATTCTCCAAGCCAGGCTTCAGCAGCACGTGAACTGTGAACTTCCAGATGTTCAAGGTGGATTTAGAAAAGGCAGAGAAACCAGAAATCAAATTGCCAACATCTGCTGGATCATCGAAAAAGCAAGGGAGTTCCAGGAAAACATCTATTTCTGCTTTATTGACTATGCCAAAGCCTTTGACTGTGTGAATTACAACAAACTGTGGAAAATTCTGAAAGAGATGGGAATACCAGACCACCTGACCTGCCTTTGAGAAACCTACATGCAGGTCAGGAAACAACAGTTAGAACTGGACATGGAACAACAGACTTTTTCCAAATAGGAAAATGAGTATGTCAAGGCTGTATGTTGTCACCCTGCTTATTTAACTTATATGCAGAGTACACCATGAGAAACACTGGGCTGGAAGAAACACAAGCTGGAATCAAGATTTCCAGGAGAAATATCAGTAACCTCAGATATGCAGATGACACCACCCTTATGGCAGAAAGTGAAGAAGAACTAAAAAGCCTCTTGATGAAAGTGAAAGAGGAGAGTGGAAAAAGTTGGCTTAAAACTCAACATTCACAAAACTAAGATCATGGCATCTGGTCCCATCACTTCATGGGAAATAGATGGGAAACAGTGGAAACAGTGTCAGACTTTATTTTTCTGGGCTCCAAAATCACTGCAGATGGTGACTGCAGCCATGAAATTAAAAGATGCTTACTCCTTGGAAGGAAAGTTATGACCAACCTGGATAGCATATTCATAAGCAGAGACATTACTTTGCCAACAAAGGTCCATCTAGTTAAGGCTATGGTTTTTCCAGTGGTCATGTATGGATGTGAGAGTTGGACTGTGAAGAAAGCTGAGTGCCTAAGAATTGATGCTTTTGAACTGTGGTATTTGAGAAGACTCTTGAGAGTCCCTTGGATTGCAAGGATAACCAACCAGTCCATTCTGAAGGAGATCAGCCCTGTGTGTTCCTTGGAAGGAATGATGCTGAAGCTGAAACTCCTGTACTTTCACCACCTTATGTGAAGAGTTGACTCATTGGAAAAGACTCTGATACTGGGAGGGATTGGGGGCAGGAGGAGAAGGGGACGACAGAGGATGAGATGGCTGGATGGCATCACTGACTCGATGGACGTGAGTTTGGGTGAACTCCGGGAGTTGGTGATGGACAGGCCTGGCATGCTGCAGTTCATGGGGCCGCACAGAGTCGGACACGACTGAGCAACTGAACTGAACTGAACTGAACAGGTATCTTCACTTCTAAGCTATTTTGTTTTTCTATGCCCTTGAACTTCAAAGTGTGGTCAGCCCAGGAGCAGCATTGCCATAACCTGGGAGCTTGTTAAGCTCTATTACAGACCAACTGAAAATGAATCTGTATCTCAACAAATTTTGAAGTTATCTCTATGCACATTAAAGTTTGGATCCATCCTATCCCATTCTGGATGTACACTGAAAAGATTTAAAAGCAAGATCTCAAAGAGATATTGTATGCCCATGTTCATAGCAGCATTGTTCACAATAGCCAGAAGGTAGAAACAACCCAAATATCCACTGACAGTTGAATGTATAAACAAAAGGTGATCTATACATACAATGAATATTATTCAGTCTTTAAAAAGAGGGAAATTCTGACACATGCCATAATATAGATGAAACTTGAAGACATTATGCTAAGTAAAATAAGCTAGTCACAAAAAGACAAATACTATATAATTTATATAAAGTGAAAGTGAAGCCGCTCAGTTGTGTCTGACTCTTTGGGACCCCGTGGACTGTAGCCCTCCAGGCTCCTCTGTCCATGGGATTCTCCAGGCAAGAGTACTGGAGTGGGTTGCCATTTCCTTCTCCAGGGGATCTTCCCGACCTAGGGATTGAACCCAGGTCTCCCGAATTGCAGGCAGACACTTTAACCTCTGAGCCACCAGGGAAGCGAGTAGAGTCAAATTCACAGAGATAAAAAATAGAGCAGTGGTTTTCAGGGCCAGAGGGAGGGGCAGTGGGAAATTGTGATTTAAAGGGTACAGAGTTTCTATTTTGCAAAATAAAAAGTTACAGAAATTGGTTGCACAGCAATGTAAGTGTACTTAACACTACTGAACTGTACACTTAAAATGGTTGTGATGATACATTTCATGTTATGTATATTTTATCATAACAAAAAACAATCTTCATTTTAAAAAAAGAAGTGATAGTCTGTACCAATCTGATTCTGATTTTTCTATGAGACTTGATTCAACAACTGAAGCAGATGTCAGATAGAGACAAAATCAAGTCAGAAGACTGTTGAAATGAGTTGAATACAAAGATTTTTCATTTGTTTAAAATTTATTTTAATTAGGCTTTCTGCTAGCTCAGAATCCTCACAGCAATCTTCAGGTGGCTATTTAATTCTCATGTTGTTATTAGGGTGACCAACTCAACCAGTTTGCCTGGGACTCCCACTTTCACCACAAAAAGTCACATGTCCCCAGGAAGCCCCTCTGTTCACATTAGGAGTGTTGGCCACTCTATTTATTGATGAATCTTAAAGATGATGTAGCAGCTAAGCAGAGCCAAGGCTCAGACTCAGATCTGACTAATGAATGAACCAAAATAACTCTAATTCAATGAATAAGTAAAAGAGGAGTGACCATAAAGCCCCCCTGCTGATGTCTGTGTATCTTGATACTATCCCTGTGATCTCTCTCACTAAGTTTGGGTTTAAATTTAAAAAAAAAAAAAACTTATCTGTCATGTCAAACATTTTTAGCTTACTGACTTCTCTGTCTCTATTAATGTCATTATATTCTAGAAAATTTGCAGGATGCTACTCTTGAAAAATAAAAACAAATTTCTGATCCGCCTATTGCGTTTAAAATGATGGTGAACTACAGCAAAGAAATAACAGGTAATGACCCCAAGCATGGAATATCATCAAGGCTGTAATTGGTATCTGTCCAAAGCCTTCCTAATAAGGACTTTTAATCACTGTAGAAAAGAAATCATTGTAACTGGTGTGCTCAGTCATGTCCAACTCTTTTCGACCCTTTGGACTATAGCTTCCAGGGTCCTATGTCCATGAGATATTTCAGGCAAGCATACTGGAGTGGGTTGCCATTTCTCCCTCCAGGGTATCTTCCCCATCCAGGAACATCCTGTGTCTCCTGCATTGTAGGCAGATTCTTTACCTGTTGAGCCATTCGGGAAGCCCATTTTAACTGGTAGTAATGTTCAAAATGTAGGCTGAATGTTCAAAATATAGGCTGACAGTTAGATGGGCAAAGGTGTTTGGACTACAGTTAGAGAATGACCTTATCTGATTTCCCCCACATTTATTAGAGAGTAAGCAGAGATGGGCAGGGGAGTCAAGGAAACCAGAGGAATGGAGTTTACCCTAGTCCGAATAATCCATTTGAGCCAAGAAATCTCTGACTTTACATACTAATGATGCTCTGAGGTCATGCTGTAAGAAAATTTTGCCACTGCCCCATACTGCTTTGTTTACATTCTATTTACTCACTGAGGTTAATAATAAAACCTTAAGTAAAGGTAAGAGAGGTAAGATGGTGAAACTATGTAGTGCTCCAACACCATCTCTAGATTAGGGGAGGTAGAGGGTTGAGAGAAGGCAATGGCACCCCACTTCAGTCCTCTTGCCTGGAAAATCCCATGGATGGAGGAGCCTGGAAGGCTGTAGTTCATAGGGTCACTAAGAGTCAGACATGACTGAGCAACTTCACTTTCACTTTTCACTTTCATGCATTGGAGAAGGAAATGGCAACCCACTCCAGTGTTCTTGCCTGGAGAATCCCAGGGACGGGGGAGCCTGGCAGGCTGCTGTCTATGGGGTCACACAGAGTCGGACACGACTGAAGCGACTTAGCAGCAGCAGCAGCAGTGGAGGGTTGAGAGAGAAATCTTCAAGTAGTACCTGTGAAAAAAAGACAATGAAATGTCAGCTCCTGTAGAAAAAGAAAATGTAACTTGTAAAGAGATCTGGCCTTGAACGAAACAAAGAAGCAGCCTGTAAGACTTAACCCAAGGCAGTCCCCTTGTAGGTCCACTGAAAAATTCTCTTATCCACTTAGAGACAAACCCTGCAGAAATGAGGGCAGCCAAGTGAGTGACTGAATAGCACTACTCTCAACCTTTTTCTTCTACAACACACTTGACAAATGATGTTCACATGCTGGTAAACTCCTGTGACTGCCCCCAAGGCTCTTCCCACTTGCCAGTGTGATTTCTGAAAATTCAATCCTGCAGAAGGAGATACAAGTTACAGCAATGTTATATGGATATACACTGATTTATTATACAGCAAATTTTATTATACAACAAAAAAGACAGCTTCAACCACAAACCTTCATTCTTTCATTATTAAGTCATGAATAACTCCTATCACAAAAAGATCTGTACGTATAAGTTCATAGCATCATTATTCTCCACAGCCAACAAGATGAAACAACCCAAATGTCCATCAACTGATGAATGAATAAACAAAATGTGGTATATCCGTGAATGCGTGTGTGTGTGTGTGTGTGTGTGTGTGTGTGTGTGTGTGTGCGTGCGAGCTAAGTCGCTTCAGTCATGTCTGACTCTTTGGACACTATGGACTATAGTTCACCATACTTTTCTGTCCATGGGATTCTCCAGGCAAGAATACTGGAGTGGGCTGCCAGGCCCTCCTCCAGGGGGTCTTCCTGACCCACAGATCAAACCTGGGTCTCATTATGTCTCCTGAATTTCAGGCAGTTTATTTACCACTAGTGCTACATGGGAAGCCCATATCCATGACTACTACTCAATAATTAAAAGGAAGAAAGCACCATCAATGGATGAAGCTCAAAAACAGGCTAATTGAAAGAAGCCAGACACAAAAGCACATATATTCTATGATTTCTTCATATAAAATGTCAAGCAAAGACAAATTAGACACAAAAAGTAGATAAGCAGTTGCCCTGGAACTGGGGGTGGAAACTGGGAGGAATTGTAAATGGGCATGAGGTTTCTTCTTAGGCTGCTAGAAATTTTCTAAAATTAGATTTTAATGTATATGTGAAAACAGGAGAATTTTATGCTCTATAAGTTATTTCTCAATAAATTGCTTTTAAAGAGGAAAAAAAAAAACTCTTTGGGAAAAAAAGATAAGCTCCTGACATTTCTCATCATTGACAGAGACTGGCCTTGCATGTGTCTGCCAAAATCTCCTGCCCCCAAACCTGCTCTATGCTGTCCCTGGCACTTAGTTCAGGATTTTTAAAAACAGGCTCTTTGTCTCATTCTTTGTTGATAGAAAGTGTGGCACCATTCCCTCTGGCACATTATCACATTTTTATAAATTATAATCAACCCATTACATTTGCAAGATTGCTTGAGTTTAGACAATCTATCCTGGGAGCAGAGAAACCAGGAGGTATTGTGCTGGGCTTCGTCTCAAGGACAAAATACAGGAAACACAAAGTAAAAATGTGCTGTCAGGACTTTTATCTGTTCTGTATCCTTGTAGCATTTTCTCCACTGGAAAAAAAAGATAATGATAGGCTTTCTGGACATTAGAGACTGTTTATATTAACGATTATTACGTATGTGTGAAATGACAGTATAAAGGTGATATTTTTCTATCGACAGTTGATATAAATAGTACTATCTTGCAAGTGACTTGAAAACTCAATTTCAATAAATCCCTATTACCATATAGAGATCTGAAAAAAACGTGATAAATGTAGCTTAGATTTATAATCACTTTTGCAGTGATACAATGCTATGAAACAAAGCTTAGAGTGTCTACATGTGACTTAGGTCACATCTCTGACTATAAATTTTTAAAAAATCTAAAATGTAGAAATTAATAGGGCACTAAAATATCATCTAACCTAGATAGAATATTGAAAAACAGAGACATTACTTTGCCAACAAAGGTCTGTCTAGTCAAGGCTATGGTTTTTCCTGTGGTCATATATGGATAAGAGTTGGACTGTGAAGAAAGCTGAGCGCTGAAGAACTGATGCTTTTGAACTGTGGTGTTGGAGAAGACTCTTGAGAGTCCCTTGGACTGCAAGAAGATCCAGCCAGTCCATTCTGAAGGAGATCAGCCCTGGGATTTCTTTGGAAGGACTGATGCTAAAGCTGAAACTCCAGTACTTTGGCCACCTCATGCAAAGAGTTGACTCATTGGAAAAGACTCTGATGCTGGGAGGGATTGGGGGCAGGAGGAAAAGGGGACGACAGAGGATGAGATGGCTGGATGGCATCACTGACTCGATGGACGTGAGTCTGAGTGACCTCTGGGAATTGGTGATGGACAGGGAGGCCTGGTGTGCTGCGATTCATGGGGTTGCAAAGAGTCGGACACGACTGAGCAACTGAACTGAACTGAACTGAAAATATCATCTAGTTAATCTCCCTAGTTGAGGAAACAAAAGACTATGGTAAGTAGCTTGCTCCATTCTCAAAGGGTGGTGAAGGCTATTCATGACTCCTGACTCACAGTCATGCACTCCTCCCATATATATGGGAATATATATATGTATGTATACATATATACACAAACATACATATATATACATATATACATATGTATTCCCATTGGATTAGTAAGCATACAGAGGGACTGCCCCTCTGAGGATACCTTTTATTCAATTAGAAAAAAAATTAGGTAGGAATGGCATACCCTCATTCATGGACTAAATCTAGTCCATAGGCAAGTTTGCTTGACCAACGTGGATTGTTTAACATTTTTATTCATTAAATTTTTAAAATTCAGAGATTTTATATATAAATTTATATTTCCCACTCTTTTAGTTCCTTTTTTTTTTTTTTTTTGCCCTGCAGGATTTTATTTCCCCAATGAGAGATGGAACCCACAAGCCTTGCACTGGAAGCACAGAGTCTTAACCACTGGACCACCAGGGAAGTCCCTTGGTCTATTTTTAGGAAATGGGAACTTTGGCAGCACTAGGCCAGTTGTCTTCTACGACTGCAGTCACTGGGGGTGAGTGGCAGTTGCCCCATTTAGAATGTGCCTTCCTCTTCAGTGTGTATTATGTTTTTTCTAATACCTGATCTGCTTCTTTCATTTTAAATACCCAGACCCTTGTAGGCATTTGTGTTTGTGACACTGAGTTAGGGGATCTGGGAATATGGACTCCTAAATTATGTATATCAAGGTAGAACTTCTGAGACAGCTTAGAGACTGGCTCAGTTCTTAAACTCTCTGGTTGGACATAATTTATGCAAAGCACAACCATTGGCAATATATATCAGCATCAGATTCATTAAAGATATCCTGAAACTGGCTTAGGACTTGGTGGGTTTGTTTCAGAGAGTGAGCACTGAAGAGCACCAATCCTAAGACAGGATTGCTCTCAACATTGTGGAGTCCGGAGTTAAGAATGCCAATACAGACTCATGTACCCACAGCTACATTTTCAGAAGTTCCAAACTTAAGCTAACAGACTATTCAACAAAAGAAGAATCTATATTCCAATGAGAAATGCACACATATTACCTGAAGGCCAATCTTAAATTGAAAATTTGCAAATAAAAAGGAGGTGGGGCAGGGAATTTCCTGGCAGTCCAGTAGTTAGGACTCCATGCTTTCACTGCCAAGGGCCTGGATTCAATCCCTAGTTGAGGAGCTAAGATCCCTTAAGCTGCCCTGCATGGCCAAAAAAGAAAATTAAAGTTCTCAGACACTGCAGAGTTTCAGAACAGATCAAAATACCATATATACAAGAGCTAGCTGCAAGGCCCTGCACAGCCCTCTAGCTCTTCCTCCATCCTCTACTACAAGGGGGTTCCTGTACATGTGTATGGACAGCCAGCCATCATAACAAGCTCTACCCATCCCTCTCCCCTCAAGAACATTCCCTGGCCACCCCTTGGGCCTAGGAAATCTCACACAGGTGGTTGGCCAGGATCAGTGAGCAATGGCCCATATGTGGGCCAAATCCAGCCCACAGCCTATGTATGGCTTATAAGCTTAGAATAGATTTACATTTTTTTTTAAGAGTTGTAAAAAAGAGAGAGAGAAAGAGAAGAATATGTGACAGAGACCCTAAATAGCCTGCAAAGCTTAAAATATTTACACTCTGGCCATTTACAGGAAAGTTTTGCCTACCCCAATTCTGAGGTCCAGGGAAGAGTTTCCTCCTACTCTGATGTAAGGACAGTGCTACCCAAGGATAACCCAGATACTTCTAAAATTCTGGGGAGCCAATTCAAAGTCTGCATGCTTCCTCCGGAATCCCTAATGACCCTGAAACCAGTCCTCTAATCCTCTAGATCAAAGAGGATTCGAATCGGATTGGGGGTACAGATCATGGGCAAGCATCTGTGGAATATCTATGTTGAGTGAGGCACTGAGCTATTTTTTACATACATTATCTTCTCCAATCCTCTCAGGCCATCTCCAGTCCAGAGTAGAAGCGGAAGACATGCAAACAAAATCAGTGAGTGTGGAGACTTGGGAAAAGTCTTCTGTTTCCTGAAACTGGTGTCATCATCATCACCATCATTTTAGTTGAATTTGACGATGATAATGACAGAGAGGAGAATCAATCATTTAAAAAATAAGTGGAGGTTGAGTTATGTGCAGAAATGACTCCCTTTTCCCTTCCCACAGGAAAGAGATTTGAGGGTTTAGCTGATGCTCAGAAGTTGGGAGTTGAGTAGCCTAGAGACCACAGTGATTAAATTCTGTCTTTGCTTCTCCTCTGTGTCTCTCTAAGGAAAGAGACAGATGGTGTGTCAGGAGAAAGAAGATCATGTGGAGATGAATATCTGTGACACTGGCTTAGAGGCAGCTTTACACAAGGCCGGTGGCCTAGAATGGAATCAAATACTTACATTAAAAGAGAAGGCACTGGGGAGTTGCCACATGATGAAGCCTGGCACCTTACCTCACAACCTGCCTGAGGTACGATGATCTGCTATTTCCTCACACACACAGAAAGCAGCACTTTCCCAAAGGAAAATGAGCTCTTCCTTTCCAGAGAAAGGCATCATTTCAGATCCCTGAACTGAGTTAAGAACAAAGAAACCTCAGAGAAAGTCACTCATGACCTTCGAGGTTTATCTGATTTTCTTATTCACAGCAATACAGATGGCTTTTTTTTTTTTAAAATAAGCAGAGGTTAAAAAGCCTCACTATAGTTGAATGACTCAAAGGAATAAGAGATTGGTTTTTACTGGATTTCTACAGTGAAAAATAGCTTTATTGCTAATACAGAAAACCTTGGCTATAAGCTAGTAGAACTGCTAAGTCGCTTCAGTCGTGTCCGACTCTGTGCGACCCCATAAACGGCAGCCCACCAGGCTCCCCTGTCCCTGGGATTCTCTAGGCAAGGACACTGGAGTGGGTTGCCATTTCCTTCTCCAATGCATGAAAGTGTAAAGTGAAAGGGAAGTCGCTCAGTCGTGTCCGACTCTTTGCGACCCCTTGGACCCGCAGCCTACCAGGCTTCTCTGTCCATGGGATTTTCCAGGCAAGAGTACTGGAGTGGGGTGCCNTTATTTATTACTTTTAGGTTTGGAGAAATTCAGTTGTATGATTGTCTTAAGCTGATTAGATTTTTCACTATTAACCCAGTTTTTAAAGTTTTCAGTCTGTTAGTTTTAAACATTTTCATTGCTTAGCTTTTAAATTTGTATTTATTACCATATTTAAAATTTTAAACTATTGCCAAAGTTTTTCATGGTATTCTTTTGTTGAATCTTAAAAATTCAATTGTATTTGTAGTATTTTCTCTTTCATACTTCTTTTAGTATTTACTTGTTATTTCTTTCCCTTTCTCAGTTAATATTGTCAGGTATGTTTCTTTTATTGTACAAATGATCGGTTTTTGCATTTGATCATTTCTTTCTCTTTTCTTTACTTACGATTTTTAACCTTTTCTTATATTCTTTCTGTTTGCTTTGATTTTGTTTTTGCTTTTCTAACTCCTTGAAATCTTATCCCATGTATTTTCATTATGCTTTTTAAATGAATGCAGCATCACACAATTTTTATGTGTAATTCCTTTGTTTTGTTCAAAACTAATATTTCGGTTTTAAAATCAAGATTACCTCTTTAACTTACGAGTTGTTAAATGTTGCCTCGCTTTCAAATAAATGCATTGTTTAAAATGTTTCAATGCTTCATTGTTTTTGGTGATTGAATGTACTCTGTATGATATCAATTCTTTGGACTCAGTTGGGAATCCCACAGTGCCATCATAGAAGGTCAATTTGAGAGAATGTCTTTTGCGTGAGCTTGAAAGTAATTTAGGTTCTTTGTCGGATGCTAAATTCTATATAGGTGCTGAATTAAGCTAATTAAATGCATTATTCATATTATTACTGTTATTTCTATGAGCTGTCAACTTCTGAAAATGTATTAAAATCTCCCTCTGTGATTATATTAGTGTAGTAAATTGCATTGATTTTCTTTTTTAAAAATAATTTTTAAATTTTTTATTTTTGGCTGTGCTGGGTCTTCACTGCTACCCAGGCTTTTCTCTAGTTGCAGTGACCCTGGGCTGTCCTCTAACTGCAGTGACCAAACTTCTCATTGCCGTGGCTTCTCTTGTGGAACATGGCTCAGCATTTGCAGTTCCCAGGCTCTAGAACACAGGTTCCATAGTTGGAGTGCACAGGCTTAGTAGCTTCAGAGCATATGGAATCTTCCATCACCATGGATTGTACTCTACACTGGAGGCAGATTCCTTACCACTCAGCCACCAGTGAAGCCTGTGATTGACTTTCTATTGTTAAACTACCCTTGCATTCCTGAAATAAATCCTGGTAGGTCATAATTTTTTAAAAACTTCAATTTTCTAGTGATTTAAGGTTATTTTGTTTCTATGTTTATAAGAAAGATTAGCCTGTATATTTCCTTTATTCTAATATCCATGCAATAAAATGAATGGGGAAATGTCCCACTCTTTTCAGTTATCTGGAAGATATTTAGTAAGATTGTTATTTATTTTTTCCATAAATGCTTGGAAGATTTATCAGAGAAACCATTAGGGCCAGTAGTTTTCTTTGTGGGAAGGTTTTGGAAAATGAATTCCATTTTCTTTATTTTTCACTGGTTTTATTTTTAATTGGATGATAATTGCTTTACCAAGTTGTGTTAGTTTCTGCCATACAACAGCGAGAATTAGTCATAAGTATATACATGTCCCCTCCTTCTTGAGCCTCTTTTCTACCTCCCACTCCCCATTTTTCTTGATAAGCATAAGAACTCAAATGTCTCTTTCTTCTTGAGTCAAGTTTGATAAGTTTCATCTTTCAATGAAATTATCAAATTGGCATATGTTGTTCATAATAATTTTGCTACCTTTTAAATCTGTATAATTTATAGCCATGCCATCACTTTTATTCCTAATATGTGCTTAGTCACTTCAGTAATTTGCTATTTATAAACAAAGCTTAAAATTATTCTGACCTCCTACGTTCTCACCCCCTTCTTTGCCACTCTCTCTGAAGAGGCTCCCCAGGCATCTGCACGGTACATGCATGCTCAGTATTTCAGTTGTGTCCTATTCTTTGCAACCCCATGGACTGTAGTCTGCCAGGTTCTTCCATGAGATTCTCCAGGAAAGACTACTGGATTGAGTTGCCATGCCCTCCTCCAGGAGACCTTTCCAACCCAGGGATAGAACCCGAGTCTCCAGTGTCTTCTGCATTGCAAGTGGATTATTCACCACTGAGCCATTCAGGAAGCACTATTTTAACCAGAATTTTCTTTTTCTTGATCAATCTTGCTAAGAGTTTAGTATTTGTATTAATTCTTTAAAGAACTTTTGGCTTTTTTCTGTACTTCATTGATTAACACTGTTATCTTTATTATTTTCTTTCTTATTTTTTTAAGGTATGATTTGCAATTGTTTTTTTAGCTTATTAAATTAGAAAATTCATTTTCTTTTTAAGACATGAGTTATTTTAAAGTATATGAATAATTTCCAAGAATTTGGGAAATATTTTTTTGTTATTGATATACAGCTTTACAATCACAGAAAACTAACCAAACTGATCACATGGATCACAACCTTGTCTAACTTAGTGAAACTATGAGCCATGCTATGTAGGGCCACCCAAGGCGGACGGGTCATAGTAGAGAGTTCCGACAACACATGGTCCACTAGAGAAAAGAATGGCAAACAACTTCACCATTCTTTCCTCAAGAACCCCATGAACACTATGAAAAAGGCAACAAGATATGACACTGAAAGATGAACTTCCCAGGTCAGTAGGTGCCCAATATGCTACTGGAGATCAGTGGAGAGATAGCTCCAGAAGTAATGAAGAGGCTGAGCCAAACCCAGTTGTGCATGTATCTGGTGGTGAAAGCAAAGTCCAATGCTGTAAAGAACAACATTGCGTAGGAACCTGGAATGTTAGTTCCATGAATTAAGGCAAATTCAGTTCAGTTCAGTTCAGTCGCTCAGTCGTGTCCGACTCTTTGCAACCCCATGAATCGCAGCACGCCAGGCCTCCTTGTCCATCACCATCTCCCGGAGTTCACTCAGACTCACGTCCATCAAGTCTGTGATGCCAACTGGAAGTGGTCAAACAGGAGATGGCGAGAGTGAACATCAACATTTTAGGAATCAGTGAGTTAAAATGGGCCAAAATGGGTGAATTTAATTCAGATGATCATTATATCTACTACTATGGGTAAGAATCCCTTAGAAGAAATGGAGTAGCCCTCAAAGTAAACAAAAGGGTCTGAAATGCAGTACTTGGGTGCAATCTGAAAAATAACAGAATGATCTCTGTTTTTTTCTAAGGCAAATCATTCAGTATTACAGTAATCCAAGTTTATGCCCCAACCACTAATGTTAAAGAAGCTGAAGTCGAATGGTTCTATGAATACCTACAAGATTTTCTAGAACTAACACCGAAAAAAGAGTCCTTTTCACTGGTGGACTGGAATGCAAAAGTAAGAAGTCAAGAGATACCTGGAGTAACAGACAAGTTTAGCCTTGGAGTACAAACTGAAACAGGGCAAAGGCTAATAGAGTTTTGCCAAGAGAACACACTGGTCATAGCAAACACCCTCTCTCAACAACACAAGAGAAGACTCTACACATGGACATCACCAGATGGTCAACACCGAAATCAGATTGATTATATTTGCAGCCAAAGATGGAGAAGCTCTATACAGCCAGCAAAAACAAGACTGGGAGAGGACTGTGGCTCTGATCATGAACTCCTTATTGCCAAATTCAGACTTACATTGAAGAAAGTAGGGAAAATGACTAGGCCATTCAGGCATTGTGGGAGACAGGAAGAATAAAGGAAAAGCAGGCCCAGCAAGGGCTGCAAAAGAAATTTATAATTATTGATAAACTGAATGCTATAAGGCATGAGATTCTTGGAACAAGTCCAGAGGGAACAGTTCATAGTCTGAAAACAAGATATGATCCTGTGGTTGGAAAACCGACCCCAGACTGTTTCTCAACTGGCATCTCAGAGAGTCACATGTTTTACGTATCTGGTGGAAAACCTATAGATAAGAATATTAGTCTTAGTTACTGATTTGTTATTGATTACTGTTTCTTAATTACTTGATGGTTAATGATCATTTTGTTCTTTGGCCCTGAAGGCCACATGAGTTATAGTTTAACTCCCGGCTTATTCTTTCCTTCATGGTTGAAAGTATAATAGAGCTGGCTTGGATTCAGTTTCAGCACCTTCACCTTGGAACACTGTTGGTCCCCTGATCCTGGCTTTTCACTGAATAATTGTGTCTTGTTTCTCATTCTCTCACTGTATCGTACTTTCAGAAACCCTGTATGTCGAGCCAGTCTCAACAAGGTATGACCTAAATTAAATTCCTTGCAATTATACAGTGGAAGTGACAAATAGATTCAAGCGATTAGATCTGATAGACAGAGTGCCTGAAGAATTATGGACAGAGGTTCATGACATAGTACAGGAGGCAGTGATTAAAACCGTCTGCAAGAAAAAGAAATGTAAAAAGGTAAAATGCCGGTCTGAGGAAGGCTTACAAATAGCTGAGAAAAGAAGAGAAGCAAAAGGCAAAGGAGAAAAGGAAATATATACCCATCTGAATCCAGAGTTCCAAAGAAAGGAAGGAGAGATAAGAAAGTCTTTCTGGGAGAACAATGCAAAAAAGTGAGGAAAACAGTAAAAATGGGAATGACCAGAGATCTCTTCAAGAAAATTAGAGATACCATGGGAATATTTCATGAAAAGGTGGGCATAATAAAGGACAGAAATGGTATGGACCTAACAGAAGAAGAAGATATTAAGAAGAGGGGAAAAGAATACACAGAAGAACTATACAAAAAATATCTTCATGACCCAGGTAACCATGATGATGTGATCACTCACCTAGAGTCGGACATCTTGAAGTGCGAAGTCAAATGGGCCTTCAGTTCAGTTCAGTCACTCAGTCATGTCCAACTCTTTGCGACCCCATGAATCACAGCACGCCAGGCCTCCCTGTCCATCACCTACTCCCGGAGTTCACCCAGACCCACGTCCATCAAGTCCGTGATGCCATCCAGCCATCTCATCCTCTGTCGCCCCCTTCTCCTCCTGCCCCCAATCCCTCCCGGCATCAGAGTCTTTTCCAATAAGTCAACTCTTTGCATGAGGTGGCCAGAGTACTGGAGTTTCAGCTTTAGCATCATTCCTTCCAACGAAATCTCAGGGCTGATCTCCTTCAGAATGGACTGGTTGGATCTCTTTGCAGTCCAAGAGACTCTCAAGAGTCTTCTCCAACACCACAGTTCAAAAGCATCAATTCTTCAGCACTCAGCCTTCTTCACAGTCCAACTCTCACATCCATACATGACTACTGGAAAAACTATAGCCTTGACTAGACGGACCTTAGTCAGCAAAGTAATGTCTCTGCTTTTGAATATGCTATCTAGGTTGATCATAGCTTTCCTTCCAAGGAGTAAGCATCTTTTAATTTCATGGCTGCAGTCTTTCCAGTGTTTCCCCATCTATTTCCCATGAAGTGATGGGACCGGATGCCATGATCTTCATTTTCTGAATGTTGAGCTTTAAGCCAACTTCTTCACTCTCCTCTTTCACTTTCATCAAGAGGCTTTTTAGCTCCTCTTCACTTTCTGCCATAAGGGTGGTGTCATCTGCATATCTGAGGTTATTGATATTTCTCCTGGCAATCTTGATTCCAGCTTGTGTTTCTTCCAGTCCAGCATTTCTCATGATGTACTCTGCAGAGAAGTTAAATAAGCAGGGTGACAATATACAGCCTGGACGTACTCCTTTTCTTATTTGGAACCAGTCTGTTGTTCCATGTCCAGTTCTAACTGTTGCTTCCTGACCTGCATATAGCTTTCTCAAGAGGCAGGTCAGGTGGTCTGGCATTCCCATCTCTTGAAGAATTTTCCACAGTTTATTGTGATCCACACAGTCAAAGGCTTTGGCATAGTCAATAAAGCAGAAATAGATGTTTTTCTGGAA
>SJYQ01096370.1:228981-249734 GCA_006410935.1 Redunca redunca
GTTTGTTTTAGTGGAGACTGCTGGTAGCAAATTGTCTATTTTTCTCTTAAATATATTTATCCTTCACTTTTGAAGAAAAATTTTGCTGAATACAAATATAGTACAGGTTCCCATTATTGTCTTTGGGTACTTTTAAGCTATCATACCATTGTCTTCTAGATGTCACTATTTCTGTTAAGAGGTCAGTTGCCAACATTTTTGTTATTCCTTCATTTCTATTATTTCTTCCACTTTGTTATTCCTTTTCTATCATTCTTTAAAATATTAAAAAAAAATTTTTTTCCAGTGGTTATACTATGATACGTACAGATGTGGGGTTTCTTGCCTGTTTTTTTTTTTCATCCTGTTTGGAGTCAGTAGACTGTCTTCAGTCTGTGGGTTAATGTCTTTCATCAACTTAGAAAAATTCTTGACGGCATCTAGCATGTCTTCCAATATTATCTTGCTTCATTCTCCTTTCTTCCTGGCACAGCAGCTATATGTGCATTCTATCTTTTGCTTGTGTCCCGGATTTTGCTTACATTCTTTTTTTACTATCTTCCATTCTTCCTCCTTATTCCATGTTTCAAACAAAGAAATTATTCATCTCTTCAGTTACTTTATCTGTTTCCCCCTCTATTTAATTTTACATAATAATGAGGTCTTCACATCATCTCCAACATATGGATAACCTATAAGTCTGCTTCTTCTCTTCCTGTCCTGACCCTGAAACTTGATTTTGAGTTTTGTGTTTTATGGTCTCACATTCTTGTATGCCTGCTTTATAATTTTTTATTTTAAGTGAGTTCTGGATATTATATATTTTTAAAAAATACAAAATCTTTACATTTTTAATGATGCTATCTTTCTCCAGAGAAGGCTTAATTTTATTCTGTGGTGAGCAGATACAGTAAAAACCAATAAATCATGAAGATTCAATTGGGGTTTGAGATGTTTTCAGGTTGTTTCAGGCTTCTTGATTGTTATCTATTCTTGGTTTGTATTTATACCTAAGACATACCCTTCTGTCATCTTAACCAAAATTCTTATGTATATTCTAGTTTTCCTTCTACTTGGCAGACCCTTAAGTTCCATTTTTCTCTTTCTGTCTTAGTCAGCTCAGGCTGCCATAAAAAATACCGTAGACCAGGTGGCTTAAACAACAGAATTTTATTTTCTCACTATGTGGAGGCTGGACATCTGAGATTAGGATACCGGCATGGTTGGGTTGAAGTGAGGGCTTTCTTCTTGACTTACAAGATACCTACCTTCCTTCTGCAACCTCACATGGCCTTTCCTCAAGGCATCACAGAAATATTTCTTCCTCTCTCTTCCTCTTCTTATGAGACAACTAATTCTATCATGAGGGCCCTGCTCTTCTGACTTAATCTAACCTGAATTACCTCTCAAAGTCTCCATTTTCAATTGCCATCACATTTGGAGTAAGGGCTGTGGCATACAAATTTTTGAGGAGACACAAACTTGAGGAGATAAGTCTTCAGTGCTCCCCAACTTCCAGATGCTCTGATATCACTTTAGCCTCTGAGCAGCTGCTCTATATTTGGTTTCAAAACTGTATATTTATTCTTTAATTATATTTTATTGAATGCCATATAGATTTAAAAAGGAGGCTAAAAAAATAACTTTAGACTAAAATAGGGAAGGAAGTCTTCAATACACTCACCTCATGTAGCTATTACAAAACAAGAGAAAAATTGGAAATAAGGTAGCTGTGCTTAGATGAGCACAGATTTTTGGAGTCCAGGGCCTTATTTTTACATTAGTATTACCCTGTTTCTGCACCACCAGGGTACTATACTAAAAATAGATAGATGATAGATAGATAGCTAGAGTAAAGAGAGATATGAACTGAAGCTTAAAAGAAGTATATTTCAAATTTCTACCCATTATCCCACCAGGAATGGAAATTTACCAAACTTTCTAGAAACCTCTTTATTAGCCAATTAATTATCACATTAATTAGGTGTCAAACTATTCTCAGCATACCATCACAGAGTTCCAACATATGTACAATCCAAATATGCAGTCTATAAGTAATGATTCCTGCTGTTTTATTTTTGCTAATGTCAATTTCATGTGTTACTATGCTAATTCTCATTAGACTTTAATAAATTACTGTCACCTATACAGCATTAAGATAATTTGTGATTGACAATAAGTAGCAAGAGCAAAACTACTTAGGACTTGACTAGTGCTTTACATAGATTAATCCTTACTTGGCAAGTCTTATCTTATTCTCTATTAACAAGTGGGAAAATGGAGACAAAGAAAGATTAATCTGGAGAGAAGAATTAATACTAGTAGTTTAAAGCAGAAATTTGCATGGATAATTATCCCACTCTTGAATGTACTTCCTGGGCAAAAACTAAATCAAACCATCAAGTCAACCAATCGATGAAGTAAATAAACAAAATAGCTCATCTTATTAAGACTTTACAGATCTTTTTTTAACACTCAACAGAGAGAGACTGGAAAAAATGTTATTCATAAGATGCAGACTATTTTCATTTTCCAAGGAATTGAGGCTTGAACTTCCAGTGAGATCTGGTCTCCTTAGTTGTGGGGAGGGGGTACTTGGAGAATCTGCCACTAGACAGGACAAATATCCATGCATCATTATTGGGAACACTTTTTGTATGCAATATAGTAACCTAAGTACAGATGCTTCAGATTGAGAAATTAAGGTTCTGGTTAGTATATAAACAGGATTAACTTTTTTGCAGATCTTTGTCATTCTAGATTATGCTAGTTTGCTTAATGCTTATATATTATTTATGGATCCTGATAGATCTGAATGTTGTTATTCAAACTGTTGCTCATAAGAGATCAGGATAAATCTCTACAAGACTTATATGTTTGCCTGGTCATAACCATATACTGGAAAATAGTCTTGACATGAAAATGTTCAGTTCAGTCATTCAGTTGTGTCCAACTCTTTGTACCCCATGGACTGCAGCACACCAGGCCTCCCTGTCCATCACCAACTCCCAGAGCCTACTCAAACTCATGTCCATTGAGTTGGTAATGCTATCCAATCCTCTCACCCGCTATTGTCCCCTTCTCCTCCAGCCTTCAATCTTTCCTAACATCAGAGTCTTTTCAAATGAGTCAGTTCTTCACATCAGGTGGCCAAAGTACTGGAGTTTCAGCTTCAGCATCAGTCCTTCCAATGAATACTCAGGACTGATTTCCTTTAGGATGGACTGGATGGATCTCCTTGCAGTCCAAGGGACTCTCAAGAGTATTATTGCTGAATTTTATTGAAATGACTGAAGTCTTAGAGATGGGGTCATTTAAGATTGAATAACCTAGATATTGAGGATTACGCTGATGCTAAATAAGCACATGTGAGAATAGAGTGATGCAAATTTTAAGAAATCCTATGGTCTGTTCTATTTTGGGTCCAAAGGGCTAAGATCATATCACTGTGTATAAAGTTGAAATTCCCTCTCAAGAGAAATGACATTCCCATTGACAGTCATATTGGATGAGATATTAATGATTATAGGAGGTGGGACTTTGACTCAGGGAGGGGGATCACTATTTGCTTTCTGTAATTCAAGGAAATGGAGCTAGGATTCTGGAGAAGAGAGCATGATTAGAGGGACTCTGTGGGGAATAAAGCAGTCTGCACTGTATCACAGCCGCAATTCAGAAATTACATAGCCTGGCTGAACTTTAAAACGAGACCACAGACAGCAAGACAAGAAGTTGCATAGCAGAGGGTCAGTGATGAGGGTCTCTATCTCAGAGCAGCATATCCACATTTAAGTTATCTGTGCTATAATTTCCTCCAATGATTGACAAGCCTTTAGTAAAGTCCTCTAGTTGTTCTAGTGGGGTTTCAGCTCTCACCTCGTGAAGTATGGGTCCATGGTCTGGTTGAAGTGATGATGGGATAGTAATCACCTGGACAGCTGAGCAAAGATTTCTCAGGACTGCAGGAAGCAACATTTCAAAGTAAAAACTGGGGTGACGGACAGCAACCTGGTTGGAATAGGAACACCTAAACACTCCCTGGGGTGTTCCAGAACTTCATGGGATGGATAGGTTTGTTATTATGGACTTCCTATAGATAAAGATAACAGAGACCCTTGATAGAGTGATGTGGGGAGCTGCCAGACTGGAGAATTCTTGTATATTTAAAGAAAGTAACAGAAAAGCTTTCACAGTTAGACCACAAAGTACAGAGTAAAAATAAACCAAAAAATTACTCCCTGCTTTTCATTTTTTTAATGATGCTTTGGGGAGGTTTTATTGTTTCTGCTTTTTTTCTTTGGCAATACAAGTATCTATTTTTATTTTTAAGTTAAAGATAATTTTTTTTCAGATTTACATTCTGATTAGACTAATATTTTAAAACAAATAGTTGTTCTTTAATATTAGAGTCAAAGAAGATATTTTTTTTTTCTCTCTGGAATTACAGATGGTTCATTCTTTGACCAATTTGAGCTGCATTGCTCATAAGCTCTTTATTGTTTGGGCTTCCTTAGTGGCTCAGATGGTAAAGAGTCTGCCTACAATGCAGGACACATGGGTTTGATCCCTGGGTCAAGAAGATCCCTTGAAGAAGAGAATGGCTACCCACTCCAGTATTCTTGCCTAGAGAATTCCATGGACAGAGGAGCCTGGCGGGCTACAGTCCATGGGGTCTCAAAGAGTCAGACACGACTGAGCTACTAACACACTACCATTACCATGATGAATAGTAAAAGTTATTAGCTGTTGGCCTTTATACATATGCACCTGTAGCAGACTAATTCATGCAAACTCATACACAAATGTACTTGAGGTTAGCAGTAATTTTGCTTGCTTATTTCAAGCCAATGTTTTTCAAAATTCCAAGGATTTAGATTGTATCATAATAACATGCAGCATACATTAACAATACAGATGCATGGCTCATACCCCCAGAAATTCCGACTCAGAAGGTCTAATCTAGGGCTCAGAGATCTGCATTGTAACAAGCTCCTTGGCATTTATATTGTCAATAATTTTGAGAATCACTGCCAGAGGCTTCTCCATGTACTAGACATTTATCACTTAAAAAATTCACAGCTTTTTCACTTGTAAATGCTCAGAACTAAAACAGTCAAGTTTGTTTTTTAATGAAACAAAAATCAAGACCTGAAAAAAATGCGAGAGGAATCACACTTTTTACCAGTATACTAAAAGCACTTGTATTGTGAAAATTTTGGCTCAGATGGTAAAGAGTCTGCCTGCAATGCAGGAGACCCAGGTTTGATCCCTCAGTTGGGAAGATCTCCTGGAGAAGGAAATGGCAACCCACTCCAGTATTCTTGCCTGGAGAATCCCACAGACAGAGGAGCATGGTAAGCTACAGTCCATGGGGTCGCAGAGTCGGACACAACTGAGCCACTTCACTTCACTTCACTTATAGCATTATGATACCACTTGAGATAAAGTCTTAAGTCACCTTGGCCAGTCCTCACCCACCTGTCACTGGCTCATACCTTCCATTACTGCACCGTCTTTGAAACAGCACCCTAGGAGGCAGAATGCAGGGTTTCTCCACTTCATGCAAATCCTGAGAACGGATGCTTTCTTGTCAATCCCTGCCCTCTGATCCCTAGGCCAGATTGAAAGTATTCACGCCACGGGATGATAGCTTTCTCTCAGACCTAGAATTTCTAATCAGTCAATAACATTTACTGATTACTATTTATCACTTTTATTTTACTGTAATGTTTGATTAACATTTGTTATCACATTGGACTCACTCTTTAATTCTTTTTCTAAGTGCTCAGCATACATCCTGTGTTGGAAACTTTTTTATGGTGTCTCAACTTATAGTTATTTGTGTGCATATCTTTTCTTCCTTCCTCCCCCCGCTTTCTTTCCCTCTTCCTCCCTTTTTTCCTCCTAACTCCCTTCTTTCCTCTCTTATTCATTTTCTTTCCTTTTTCCTCAGAAGATCCCCTAGGAGCTATATAAACTGTTTCAGGATAGTCCAGGATCTGCTCCTCAGGTCATTAATTCCTGCACCTTTGGATTCTGCCTATGTGGGCAGTAAGCATGGGAAGTGAGGAGCTGAGCCACAAGCAAGGACCTGGGGCAAGACACTGTCCACGTGGCTCTACAGGAAGTTGGTGAAAGCCTGCACAGAACCACTGCAGCAGCTGACGTGAGAGACTGGTGAGGCCAAGAGATTTTGAAGTCATGCACAAGATTTGCTGATACAGATGGCTTTGAAGAGATGAATAGGAGGTAAACTGACAAGAAACTGTCCTGTCATGCAAGCTGTGGCAGGTTGGGAGACTCCAAATAGAGAGATGAACATCTGGAAAGAAATTAACGCATGAAACAATCGGTTGTGCTCAAAGACCTATAAGCAGTTCTAATTTGACAGAAGATAAAATGTAAGGAGGTAATGACAAGAGATGAAGCATTTCCTGTAGTTCTTTGTAGAATTGAAAACAACTTTGTTGTTTAATTTTATATATATTAGAATTTTTTGTGTGTTTAGTTTTATGGGACATTTTATGTCTTACAAGGAAAGACCGTGCTGTCTCCTGCATCAGAGTCCATGGTAGGCCTCTTGAAGGAAGAAATGGGCAGGCCATCAGGGGCCTTGCATTCCATTCCAGGAATCTCCTGTCACTCTAGGATGCTTGAAGACAAGTGTCATATCTGCCTCATTCTCCTCAGTGCTGAGTGAAGAGCTTATCATGAGTAGATACTTGGAGACTGTTTGCTAAAAGAATGCTGAATTACTTAATAACTGGATTACATCAATTTAATGGAAAGGTATGGAAAGCATAGATATGCTATGAGAGGCTGCTGCATTGTTGGAGAGATGTCAGGAAGCACGATTTGAATTATTTGAAGAAATACTGAAGACAGTTTTGACATCTAGCTGTTTTCAAAGGCGATGGCACTCCACTCCAGTACTCTTGCCTGGAAAAATCCCATGGACAGAGGAGCCTGGTGGGCTGCAGTCTATGGGGTCGCCAAGAGTCGTACACGACTGAGCGACTTCACTTTCACTTTTCACTTTCATGAATTGGAGAAGGAACTGGCAACCCACTCCAGTGTTCTTGCCTGGAGAATCCAGGGACGGGGGAGCCTGGTGGGCTGCCGTCTCTGGGGTCGCACAGAGTCGCACACGACTGAAGTGACTTAGCAGCAGCAGCAGCAGTCAAGTCATTCGTAACACTTAGACTAACTCATGTTATCAGATCTAGTCTCAGGGTTTCTTTACTGGACTCTCTCTAGCTTCCCAAGATTAAAAAAAAAAATTACTATGTTTTTCTTTCTGTATATTTTAATTTTATTTTACTTTTTCACTGAAGTATGTGTTTCTGTGTGTGTGCTCAATCTCTCGCTCATGTCCAAATCTTTGCGACCCCATAGCCCACTGGGCTCCTCTGTCCGTGGGATTTCCCAGGCAAGAACACTGGCGTGGGCTGCTGTTTCCTTCTCCAGGGGATTTTCCTGACCCAAGGATCAAACCTGAGTCTTCTGCATCTCCTGCAGTAGAGCTGGTGGATTTTTTACCACTATGCTACCTGGGAAGTCCTACTGAAGTATAATTGACTTAAAACTTTATTTAAGTGTCAGGTATACAACACAGTGATTCAATATTTTAATGGATTGTATACGGGTCTATTTCCTGTACCAAACATTAGAGGCGAAAGGGATTCAGAGGTACAAATACTTGCTATTATTTCACATATATATCTAAAAATTAATGGTTATAAAAGTGGTAAGATGTTATGTGGCTTTAGAATATGATTGCATTTAAAGACATCAATCAGTCATTAACATCTGCTTTCAGATATAGTGTTGTCAATATAAGCCTAGAAGTGAATGTGTCTGAGTCCCAACAAATTAATGATTCTTGTGTCAAACCCACAGGCCTTCTCCTGGTGTTATTTATAGCTATGACATCTTTGACAAAGAGCCCAAGAAAACATGAGGCCTAAATAATGTAAAGGATACCATTCCATGTTTTGTTTTTTTTTCTTCTTCTCTTCAAAATGCTGCTTAACATTAACAATGAATGGATTTAGCCCAGAAAAGACATGAAATGCTGAGATAAAAATCTATGAATGACCCCACGGAGGTGCTTGAGATTTGGTAGGGTTTTTACATGGTTGATTAAGCCCATCAATTGTTCGCTCTGGAATATTTTCTCCTCCTCTTGGTCCTCCTCCTCCTTCTCCTTCATAAAGGCTTAAAATTTATTGTTTACACAAAAACAATAATTTGAATAAGGCAGTTAACATCTGGCAGAAAATACAGAAAAATTCTTGTTAACTAAATTATATACTAGGCAACAGAATCAAAATCTCTTGTTTCTCTAGGAATTGAGACCTATAGAATTAAATCTGACTTACTGATAGGTTTTCTTTGATCTATACTTGTTTTTCACCCCTCCCTGCCAAAATGAAATCTGAAGCCATTTAAAACTAAAAATATTTTCCACACAAATGTCTAAACTTGATCCTCTTTTCTTCAATGTCCACTTGTTGTTGTTGTTCAGTTGCTCAGTCATGTCCAACTCTTTCGACCCCATGGAGCGCAGCACTCCAGGCTTCCCTGTCCATGGCCATCTCCCAGAACTTGCTCAAACTCATGTCCATTGAGGTGGTGATGCCGTCCAACCATCTCATCCTCTGTCGCCCCCTTCTCTTCCTTCCTTCAGTCTTTCCCATCGCCAGGGTCTTTTCCAATGAGTTGACTCTTCATATCAGGTGGCCAGAGTATTGGAGTTTCAGCCTCAGCATCAGTCTCTCCAACAAATATTCAGGATTGATGACAAATAGGCCTTTATCTCCCTGTAGCAACCATAACCTAGACCTGCTGTTAGCTGTTCCACTTAGAGGAGGCTCACTCCTCCCCATCACATTCTGCTGACCTACTTAGAAGTTTTTAGGCTTCCTGCCTGGCTTGGATAGGCATTTGATCTTCTGATTCCTGTACTAGTTTAATGCTAAAGGGTATTTTCAGTCTCATATCTCAGATCCCTGCAGTTGAGTAATATACGTTGTGCTTTTATCTGGCTAATGTGGGTAATTTTTCTTCAGTATGATGTTATCTGGCAATATAAATATCATAACTTGTTTAACATGTTGCAGTTTTAAGCTAATTAAGGATTTACTCCTATCTAATAAAATTTGCTTGCAGCAATTTACTGTTACCATCTTAATATATATTGCAAATACCAAATTCTTTTCAAATATCTTTTCTTTTAACTTCAACTTGAACACATGAGCACTGAACCAGGAAAAGCCCCATTCAACAATTATATACACACACACACACACACACACACACACACACACACACACACACCTATATATTATCACATTAATTTTTATTCTGAGTGCTTTTCAAATTATAATACCAACTCAAATTAGGATTAATTTTTGAATAGCAAGATAGTTGACAATGAATCCTGTGTTCTGTAATTGGAATGTTCATGATAAATAATTTGCCTATTTTACTGTATAGTTGTTCATCAAATGCTTATTTCAAATTTTCTGTGCCAAAGGCAATTGGGAAATATAAAGGTGAGTGAGATGTGGTCTCTGCCTTCCAAAGAATTTACAGACTGGTCAGAAATACAAATCCATAAATTATTCAAGGCAGCTGGGCAAGGGATATGTTAAATGGCCACCAGTGAAACAGCAGACTTGGGGTCAGAACTGCCACCAATGAAACTGAACAAACTCAAGTTTGGAACAAGGGTAAAGGTGGGTGGGGAAGGAGGAAGTGAGGAGGGAGGAAGCGAGGGTGCTGCTCTAGACCTGATGGGTGTTAGAGAGTCTACCCAGGCTTGGGACAGGATTCCAGACCAAATGAATGCTGACCCCCAAAGGCCCTGGAGTCAGGCTCTGGTCTTGTCAGCAAGAATTTTTTCTTTTTTAAAAAGTATTTACGTGTTTATTTTTGGCAGCATAGGGTCTTTGTTGAGGAATTCAGGATCTTCGCTGCGGTGGGCTTCTCTCTAGTTGTGGCCCACAGGCTCTACAATTGCAGCACAGGGGCCTAGCTGCCCCACGGCACATGGGATCTTTGTTCTCCGATCAGGGATAGAATCCCCTTCCTCAGTACTGGAAAGTGGATTCTTAATCACTGGACCACCAGGGAAATCCTGCTAAGATTTTTTTGTGTCCACTCCATTTCATAAAAATGCAACTTGAAAGTGTTAAGCGTTGGCCTCAAAAAGAATTAGAATACTAGGCATAAAGATGAATTATAGTCTGCCTTTTCTGTTTGGAGCTGTTTTGACTTGTTTTTCATCAGGATTGGTGTGGGTAATCCAGGCAGGTGTGGGCTTGGTGACGGCTGCAGTATTTGCTAAGAGATAATCATCCTCTTAAACCAGGTTGTCACAACACTGACAGACTTGCCTGTTCTGTTACTTGAGTTTACTCTAGAGGTAAAGTCAGTCAGATTCACTCTTTGCTATCATACATAAAAAACAAACAATAACTGTCAGACTCAAAATTTTCTTTTCAACTTTTGCAGATTTTTCTATCTGTATAATCTGGTGACATTAGGGAATCTCACATTAAAGGACTGAAACATTTCATATCTCAGGGGAAGGAGATGGGAATTAAAAGAAGTACAGAGTGTCACTGATAAATATGGTAGAATGTATGCTTTCAATTTCAGAGCTGCTGTAAAATGTCATTTCTGAATATAAATTATTAGGGTGCTTTTGGTAGCACCACCTGGCCAAACACTGACAGGAGAAAAGGGGACAGTATTATCTCACGGTGATAACTTATAATTGTCTTGTACTTTTGTTGAATCTATCTTTTTACATCTGCTTATATGCCTCCCTTGGGCTTATGTTCTTGAGTGTTTGTCTTTGGCCCAAAAGGCTTAGGTCAACTCTTTTTTATTCCTATTTTTTTCCCTTATTTTGGTAATTTTTGGTCTTTTTCTCATAAAATAAGCGAACTATCCCATCCATACTTATTTAACATAATTAAGGCAAAGCACAGGACACTGTGACAGCAAGACTCACTCCTTGCCTGCAATATGTTCATATCGAGGAAGGAGGGGACAGAGGAACAAGGAGGGAACATAATTCTTAAAGAACCTGTAGGATTTCCCTGGTGGTCCAGAGGTTAAGCATCCACCTGCCAATGCCAGGGATATGGGTTTGATCCCTGCTCCAGGAAAATCCACGTGCTGCAGGGCAACTAAACCTGCATGCTAGAGCACACTTGAGCCCAAGTGCCACAAGAGAAGCCGCAGAAATGAAAAGCCCGCATACTGCAGCTAGAGAAAGCCTGCACGCAGCAACGAAGACCCAGCACAGACTACAATGGAGAAATAGAGAACCTGTGACTTCCAAGCACTGTTATCTTAAGTAAGCTTTGTAGAAGTCATTAAACTCACCAGCATTACTTATAAGCATTCACAGAGAGGTCAAGTTAGAAAATGTTACAGTCCCTCCCATACAGCCCTTCATCTAGTAGCTTTTATTTATATCTTTCTTATTGTACTGGTAGATTTCTGCCTCCTAATATATTTCATTGTGTACATCTGTTTGCAGAGACTGTGAAATACATTTTAATAACTCCAGTTCCTGGCCTAGGGTCTGGCTCATTAGATGCTCGGTGAATATTTATTAAATTAGTCGAATTTCCTTAACTAGAAACAGAGTGCTGGTGGGGAGATGATACTTGGTGTTCAGAAGCTCTGATTTAATGTCTGCTCACCACAGGGTTGGAGCACTTCCACAGAGGAGGTAAAACACCTAGCCATTAATCACTGAGCAATTTCCCAGGTCATCAGTTTTCCCCAAGAAATACAAAAAGTACAAGTGACTTTATTAATAGCTTCACTTGCTGGTGGATGCTGTGAGTGTGTGAGTGAACTTCACTTTAGGAAAACCTAATGTGAAAATGATGAGATAGAAAAGATTTTTAAAAATAGGAATTTCCTGGGTTGGATTTCTGGTGGATTATGAGTTGTCCACCAGTTGTCCTGGCCGTGTCCATTGTGTTAGGTGGAAGGAACAGCTTGATAAGACACGGGGAGTGCCTATGTGAACCCATGTAGACCGTGGCTTCTTCCCTGGACACGAAGTCTGGCCCCTGCTTCATGTTAGCTCCAGTGTTCTGACTTCCCGGTGTCGTCTAAGCTCAGGATTTTGACACCCTCTCTTGACTAAGCCCATACTTACCACCACAAACTTTAGTGAAGTTGGCATTTCCTCTCTGAAATCATGTGTAAAATGTATTAGTCCTTATGCTTTGTTTGGGAATCATATTGAACTCAGAGTACACAGAACTTCCTCCTGCTCTCTTTCCAAAAATCTCCAAGTTCTTCTTTGCTCCCTGTCTTCTTCTGGACTCTTCAGGGTTTGGGGTTTTTTTGTTCTTTTTTTTTTGGTTTTGGTTTGTTTAACATTTATTTAGCTGCACCAGGTCTTAGTTGTGGCACCCTGGATCTTTCATCTTCATTGCAGCAGGGATCTAGTTCCCTGACCAGGGATCTAACCTGGGCCCTCTGCACTGAGAGCGTGGAGTCCTAGCCACTGTACCAGCAGGGAAGTCCCAGTCCTTCAGTTCTCGATGTCCCACTCCTCTCCCAAAAGGGAGAAATTATGTAGAAATGATTCAGATCAAGGTTATCTGTCAGTTCCTATGCTTATCAGGACTTTATCTTTCTCCTGTGTGTATGTTCTTCCTCT
The DNA here is from genome assembly GCA_006410935.1 of Redunca redunca. Taxonomy (NCBI): domain Eukaryota; kingdom Metazoa; phylum Chordata; class Mammalia; order Artiodactyla; family Bovidae; genus Redunca; species Redunca redunca. The sequence goes on from SJYQ01096370.1 coordinate 241,661, forward strand.
TGGTAGTCTCTCTGTTTCTTCATTTTCTAGGCTATCAAAGTGAGATAGGCCTGGAATTACTCCCATTTCAGTGCTTCCTGTCCTAATGAGCCTGCAGCGCTTCTATTAGGTCTGCCTAAGTAGCTTACCAAGGGCTGGAGGTGACCGTGGGCTACTCCAGATCCAGACAATAAGGGTATGAATCATCTGCAGTGAATTTAAAAGCAATAATAAGAACAACTTCAATCTGTTTATTACCATACACCTGCAATTTTAAACAATGTCTGTAATCAAATACTACTCCTGAACTGGAGGGGGCAGACTGACTGTTCCCTGAGCCCAGCCCTGCTCTGGAACTTAGAGAGAAATCTCCTTCCTTGACTTGTTTTTTTTTTTTTTTTTTTTACTTTTCCTCCTCATGGAGGAACGGTAACCAGAGTGGACATTAATCAGCACTAAATGTAATCCTCCAACCACTGGTGGTCTCTAGTTCTTTAAATCTAGTTCTTTAAAGCTGACAGTTTCAAAGGAAAAAGAGATGAAGAAATATACTTTTCATATATCTGAAATTATTAGTTTTACAAGGAATCATGTTATATACTTCAAATTCCATTGTTAATCTCTGCACAATGTGCTTTAATGGCAAATTTCGTGTTCATCTCAATCAACAGTGAGCAGTTTGTTTAAAGAAAATATTTTCCCTTCATTTGCATGTCATTGCATGTTTCAGTGAAATTAATGCTGTTAATTAAATGTTGCATTACATTCTTCTTTAAAATAGCTCAGAAGTGGTCACTGAAGCATTAAATCAGTCATTTAAAAAAGAATGTAAATGCAACTGTAGTGACTCTGAAGATGTGATGATTTTACACAAGCTTCCAGAAAAAGGGAAATCCAGGTGGGAAGTAAAGAGTGAATATTTGAAAATCAGATATTACTAGACAAGTGATCCATTTGCTCCCTGTCTCCAGTTTTGCTGTCTATGAAACCGTCCTTTAGTAACATGAAGCAATGAGATTTCACATCATTCTAAAATGGAATAGCAGCCTTTCTAGTATACCAATCAAACATTTTCCAAGAATGAGCACAAAATAATGGTTTGGAATAGCAAGCGCATCGATTGATTTCATTATCAGAGTTGGATATGAGACAATATTACTCAAGCATCTGAACTACTCAGGCATCAAAATAAGTAATTTTCACTACTGATAGCAAAAAAATAGATATGTCATTCTCTTTCCAAGAAGTATGTAGAACCAAAGACAAAGTCATTAACATTATTTTATTTGGAGAGAAAATAGAATGAGTTCTAGGCAAACTTATGGAAACTTTTAGACATTCCATATAGTCAGTGGCATATGATGTGATTGAGCAATCAGTACCCCAGGGGCGTGCTAGGTGATCCCATGCTTTACAGTGAGATGAAAACTTTTTTTTGAGTAGACTGTAGATCAGATTTTTGGTAAATGTACTTTAAATAAGGAATAGTCCCCAACAGCTTTTGATTCTGATTATCCATAAAAACATTGTACAGAAGACTGATTTCTCATTGAGATAACACCTGATGAGGGAACCATGCAGTAGACACATTAGGGTCAGAATTGAAGAGACATCAGCTATGTGGCAGCAAAGAAGGGCCTTAACATAAGGATAAAAGAAACTGCTCTGAGGTGCCAGTTCATACATTTCTTTATTCATGGAGAACAGGTGGCTGTCAACAATACACCTCCTGATCTTGACTTCATGTTGGAAGAAATAGTGAAACCTGTGACTGTGATTCAACCATAGACCTTGAGTATACATGTATTCAATCTGCTGTTTAAAGAAATAGCAGCAAGTATGAGACTCTCTCCATATGAGAGAGTATGAGAGAGAATATGTCTGCTGATTTTTGAGGAGTAGGTGCTTACAATAAGTGGTTGAATGAGGTATGAAACATTTTTTATGACGATTTTAAAATCAGTGAAGACTATCTCTGTAATTTTAAATGACTTGCTCAAAACATTATATTAAATAGCCTAGTACTTTGAATCTATTATTCTAGAGATAAAATATAATTTTTAACATTTAGGAAAATATATCACATTTATGAAAAAGACTGAATTATGATGAAGCCAGCTTTGCCATCAGGGATTTGGGTCTTTCCCAGAATTTAATTTTTTTTCCTCCCAGCAAAAAATTAATAATGTATAGTGAGCATGTTTTAAAAACACATCCAACTGCCATAGCAGAAGAATATAATTACATTAATAATTAAAATAAATAATAATTAACACCACTGTATATTATATATGAAAGTTGTTAAGAGAGTATATCTAAGAGTGCTCAAAATAAAGGGAAAAATTATCTTTATTTTTATAATGTCATATTTATATGAGATGACGGATATTCACTAAACTTACTGTGGTAGATGTTTCATGATGTATATAAATCAAATCAATATGCTGTATACTTGAAGCTTATACAGTGCTGCATGTCAATTACATTTCAATAAGACTGTAAGAAAATAAAACAATTAAAGCAACTGGAGAGTGAATTATTCATTTACTTCCTGCCATCTCCCAAGTTAAAACATCTAGGCTTCCAGATTGGGACATGATATTCCAAGTTAGTACATGACAGAATGTTGAAACTAGGCTTCAGTGAGCTATGTCTCCATCTTGCTGGGCTCTTCACTGACCCCAATGTCCATAAATTATCTGACAGACTCATTAAAAACTTGCTCCCATTTCTGATGACGTATAATTGTAAATTAAGATGTTCTATTTTCATTTTGTAAAATAATTAAGAATACAAATCAAGTAGATGTGAAATGTGACCAGCAGTTCAAGGTATGTTTATCATAGAGCCAGGCATCCATGCACTGATACTTTGGTGAAAGATAGAAAACTATGCTGTCCATTATTCTGATACGAACATGAACCAATAATTAGTCATTTTAGTTATTATAGCTTATGTACTATTTACCTTATTTACTTCATGGCAAACAGATGGGGAAACAATGGAAACAGTGACAGACTTTATTTTGGGGGGCTCCAAAATCACTGCAGATGGTGACTGCAGCCATGAAATTAAAAGACGCTTTCTCCTTGGAAGAAAAGTTATGACCAATCTAAATAGCATATTAAAAGCAGAGACATTACTTTGCCAACAAAGGTCAGTCTAGTCAAAGCTTTGGTTTTTCCAGTAATCATGTATGGATGTGAGTTGGGCTATAAAGAAAGCTGAGCGCCGAAGAATTTATGGTTTTGAACTGTGGTATTGGAGTAGACTCTTGAGAGTTCCCTGGACTACAAAGAGATCCAACCAGTCCATTCTAAAAGAAATCAGTCCTGAATATTCATTGGAAGGACTGATGCTGAGGCTGAAACTCCAATACTTTGGCCACCTGATGCAAAGAACTGACTCACTGGAGGAGACCCTGATGCTGGGAAAGATTGAAGGCGGGAGAAGAAGGGGATGGCAGAGGATGAGATGGTTGGATGGTATCACCGAGTCAATGGACGTGAGTTTGAGTAAGCTCCGGGAGTTGGTGATGGATAGGGAAGCCTGGTGTGCTGCAGTCCATGGGGTCTCAGAGTCAGACAAGACTGAGCGACTGAACTGAACTGAACTACCTTATTGAAAAGATGTTTATGGAATGCTATGTCAGCATTGCCATAAAACTGATGCTAATGTGAAAAAGACATAGCTTCCTTCTACTTCAAGTTTGGGTAAACAAAATCACCAGGAATTACATTGAGGTTTGGAATAAAACAGTCCTGGTAATAGAGCAGGTGACTTTGACCTCTGCCTGCAGACACCTGAAGTTTCCCCAGGGCTTCAGTGTAAAGAATCTGCCTGCAATGCAGAAGATGGAGGAGATGTGGATTTGATGCCTGGGTCACGAAGATCCCCTTGAGGAGGGCATGGTAACCCACTCCAGTGTTCTTGCCTGGGAAATCCTATGGACAGAGGAGCCTGGAGGGCTATAGTTCATGGGGTCGCAAAGAGTCAGTTGCAACTGAGCACACAGACACACGCAGCTGCCTAGGGAACCTCTTCAGAGAGAGTGGAGAAGACGGGAACAAGAGCTGTAGGAGGTCAGAGTAATTTTAAATTTTGTTTATAAATAGCAGTATTTTTTAAAGTTGTTTCACAATGGAAGCTTATGTAGCATTTTATGCTAACTAAATTAAAGTCTTTTTTAATCTCATGTTTTAATATCTGTTATTGCTTATTGCAATTTAAATAATGACAATGCTTCCTACTCTTATTGTCTATTGAAACTTGGAATTTTGTAATCATGCAGTTAAATTCTCACAATGATAATAATTGTTATGCATCTGTATATTCCTAAGCAAAATATTTTTACTGCATATGTCTTCATTCCAGTAACGCAAGGGTAAGCATTTGTTTCCAATACAATTGCAAGTTCTTTTTAATGTAAGCATCAGTATTCCAACAACCTTACAAATTCAACAAGCAATAGTACTTCAGTAAGCATCAGTATTCTTATCTCTATTCCTCCAGGGAATACATTTTCTCTGGTAATTTGCCTGTATTTTTTAGGATTAATTGTGTGCTTCTCTCACACTGGAGTGAGGAGGGGCATTCTCATTTATCATTAATCAGGTAGTCTGTCTTCTAATGCTATAAAATAGAGAGAGAAGAAAAGGAAGATTCTGCTGTCCAATTTCACTTCTTCTAAGAAGTTTTCCAGCATTTTGGACTAACTGCCAGGGACCATTTCATTTCTGTCCATCATACCACACTCTAGGCTGAACACCTTTTAAGTGTCAGAATAAAGAATAAAAAAGAAAGATACTTATTTCTCTTATCAAGTGACCAGTCTAGTTCTTGGTCTTCAGTTCAGTTCAGTTCAGTCACTCAGTCATGTCTGACTTTTTGCAACCCTGTGAATCACAGCACGCCAGGCCTCCCTGTCCATCACCAACTCCTGGAGTTCACTCAGACTCATGTCCATCGAGTCAATGATGGCATCCAGCCATCTCATCCTCGGTCGTCCCCTTCTCCTCCTGCCCCCAATACCTCCCAGCATCAGAGTCTTTTCCAATGAGTCAACTCTTTGTATGAGGTGACCAAAGTATTGGAGTTTGAGCTTCAGCATCGGTCCTTCCAATGAACACCCAGGACTGATCTCCTTTAGGATGGACTGGCTGGATCTCCTTGCAGTCCAAGGGACTCTCAGGAGTCTTCTCCAACACCACAGTTCAAAAGCATCAATTCTTCGGCACTCAGCTTTCTTCACAGTCCAACTCTCACATCCACACATGACCATAGGAAAAACCATAGCCTTGACTAGACGGACCTTAGTCAGCAAAATAATGTCTCTGCTTTTCAATATGCTATCTAGGTTGGTCATAACTTTCCTTCCAAGGAGTAAGCGTCTTTTAATTTCACGGCTGCAGTCATCATTTGCAGTGATTTTGGAGCCCAATAAAATAAAGTCTGACACTGTTTCCACTGTTTCCCCCCATCTATTTCCCATGAAGTGATGGGACCAGATGCCATGATCTTCGTTTTCTGAATGTTGAGCTTTAAGCCAACTTTTTCACTCTCCTCTTTGACTTTCATCAAGAGGCTTTTTAGTTCCTCTTCACTTTCTGCCATAAGGGTGGTGTCATCTGCTACCATTGCTTTCATATCTATGGTCAGCATTTAGGTGTTAACTTTTAGAATAGAATTGGAATCAAAGGGATTGGCCAGAGGAAGTGACTGCAGTTAAGTTAGAAGGACTCACTTGCTTTCTTTTATTTTTTTCTCTATCTTAAAACTTTGAGTCCAGTGCTCTTTGCTAGAAAACCATGTCATTAACACTACCACACCCTAATAGTAATTAATAATAGTAAATTTCAATAGGTGCATATCATATGAAACAAAGCTTCTCTGATATCTCAGTGGTAAAGAATCCATGTGGAATGCAGGAGATGTGGGTGAAGCAGTTTTGATCATCAGTAAGATCCCCTGGAGAAGGAAATTGCAACCCACTTCAGTATTCTTGCCTGGAAAATCTCACCGACAGAGAATCCTGGCAGGCTACAGAGCATGGAGTCGCAAAGAGTAGGACTTAGGACTGAGTGACTGAGCAGCACAGTAGCATATGAAACAACCGTGTTAATTGTTTTACATATATCACTTCATCTAAAACATTGACAACTCCAATGATGTAGGCGTCACTTCTGCTAATGTTCAGATAAGGTCATTGAGGATAGAGTTAAGTAGCTTGCCTAAGATAATATGACATCTGCTGCTGCTAAGTCACTTCAGTCATGTCCCACTCTATGTGACCCCACAGACGGCAGCCCACTAGGCTCCCCTGTCCCTGGGATTCTCCGGGCAAGAACACTGGAGTGGGTTGCCATTTCCTTCTCCAAGGCATGAAAGTGAAGAGTGAAAAGTGAAAGTGAAGTCACTCAGTCGTATCCAACTCTCAGCGACCCCATGGACTGCAGCCCACCAGGCTCCTCTATCCATGGGATTCTCCAGGCACGAGCACTGGAGTGGGGGGCCATTGTATGTCTAAATACAACATCTAAATATGGCTGTGGAACAGTCATCCCAATATGAGTGTTTGAGATTCAAAGGTCTAATAAATGTAATGTGATAGAGCAGTTTCCTAAATCTTTATATCATTTGTTCCATATACACACACAAAAAAATTGTGAGTCCTTCAAGAAGAAAAGCTATGCAGTTACCTTCAATCAATGTTAAATAAAAGTTATTTTATTAGACTCTCTAGGGCATGCATATGTAAGACATAGATCCTTTCTTCAAGGAACTTGGGATTTAGAGGTAGAGACTACACAGATGCAAAAGTAATCACAACCCAGCAAAAAGTAGTAAGTATCACAAAAGAAGTAATGGAAGAGATGGTTTATTAAGGAATTAACTTTCAGCTAGGGAGATCAGAGAATCTTTGTAATACTGGCCAGATATAGCCTGATAAAAATGTATAAATGGAGGTACATATTGACAGGCAAGCATGGATACCACCACACAACCATGTTTTAGAAGGTTCCCAGGCTTCCACCATAGACAGCACTGGCAGATGCTGTGTGCCCTTGAGTAAATTACGTTCTGTGTCCTCACCTATAAACTGAAGGGAATAGTCCATACGACCAATGTAAGATTGTATACTCTGGCTCTATATTCAGATTCTGAGAGGATCGGTTGCCAAATGGAGAAGCAATTCAGGGGAAATAGGAGAGATCTCTCATACATTCTTGAACTTCTATTGCAAAGGGAGGGTAAGATGGACTTTGTAAAGCTGATACAGGATGGAACTCTTCAACAAGTCCAAAGAAAGGCCAGATTCTGGGAACAACCTGCCCAGAGCCGTGAGAGGCTAGTGCTTGTTATTCATCTTGCCACCACTCTTCAGGGAACTATATTCTTGCCTTTTCTTTCACTTACACCGTTTACATGGTAGTCTTTGAATTCAGGCAAGATCTTACAGCCGGTTGATCGGCTGCATGGACTCAAATGAACTCCACCCATCAGATTTCTAGGAGAGGACTAGAATAATGACTAAAAAACTCAATAAATATAGATGGAGCACAACACTGCTAGGTAGTAGGTGGCCAGCAAATATCTATTGGAGATCAAGACAGTGGTAAAGTGGTAAAGTGCTTGAAACAAGCTAAGGGCATTTTCCAAATGCTTTATCACCTCTTTTTATGGTTGTGACAATTCAGGGGCCTTGCTTGAGATTTGAGACTTTTTATTCCATCAGCTACTCTTTTCTCATCAGTTCAGTTCAGTCGCTCAGTCATGTCCGACTCTTTGCGATCCCATGAATTGCAGCACGGGAGGCCTCCCTGTTCATCACCATCTCCCGGAGTTCACTCAGACTCACGTCCATCGAGTTGGTGATGCCATCCAACCATCTCATCCTCGGTCGTCCCCTTCTCCTCCTGCTCCCAATCTCTCCCAGCATCAGAGTCTTTTCCAATGAGTCAACTCTTCGCATGAGGTGGCCAAAGTACTGGAGCTTCAGCTTCAGCATCATTCCTTCCAAAGAAATCCCAGGATTGATCTCCTTCAGAATGGACTGGCTGGATCTCCTTGCAGTCCAAGGGACTCTCAAGAGTCT
>SJYQ01096370.1:250403-311788 GCA_006410935.1 Redunca redunca
TCATTGGAAAAGACTCTGATGCTGGGAGGGATTGGGGGCAGGAGGAGAAGGGGACGACCGAGGATGAGATGGCTGGATGGCATCCTGGACTTGATGGACCTGAGTCTGAGTGAACTCTGGGAGATGGTGATGGACAGGGAGGCCTGGCGTGCTGCAATTCATGGGGTTGCAAAGAGTCGGACACGACTGAGTGACTGAACTGAACTGAACTGAACTGAACGGGAATACATTCAGATGTTAATGCATATATAAGCATTGCTGGTTTTGTTGAGTTGCTAAGACATATAAGACTGTCTTGTGACCCTATGGACCGTAGCCCAGCAGGCGCCTGTGATTATGGGACTTCCCAGGCAATAATACTGGAGTGGGTTGCCATTCCCTTCTCCAGGAGGTCTTCCTGACCCAGAATCAAGCCTGCGTCTCCTGCACTGCAGGCAGATTCTTTACCACTGAGCCGGTTGGGAAGCCCCATATATAAGGATACTTAAAAACATATTTCTCCGTGAATGGAATCATATTCTGCATTCTGTTTTATATATTTTTTTATTTCTAATATTAGTAGGTTTTTTAACAATAGTAAAGCAACATATGCTCATAAAATTTTCAGACAATAAAGGGAAAATAATCAATTTAGATACAAATAATCCTAGAAGTTTAAACACAGATGATGGGGTAGAGTCTTTTCCTTTAATTGCCATCGAGATTCCAATCAGGTGGAGCCCACAACTCTAAATGCAGCAGCCTAGTAACAAGGCTGTGTCCTCCAAGGTTGGGAGAGAGGACAACAGATGAATTCTGATGGGGTGGAGGAAGGGGAGTAAGACTCTAGCCCCATCTGTCATTTTGAGTCTGACCTGTCAAGACAAGGCTCCGGGAATGTCTCCACAATGAGGAAGGCAGGAAAAGTTGCCTGTGTTGTTAATTAAATAGATGGGGCTCCCAGAGAGTTCATAAGTGAACCACAAAGAGGTGACTGGTGCAAAGCTGTCACATATGTGCCAGACAGACCCTGCAGCAGACCCTGCAGGCTGGGTGTTGATTTTCTGAGTTTACCCTCACTTTCCAAGGAGACCTGTGATCCATATTCTCTGGGTCTCAAGTCTACGCGCCTTCTCTCCCGAAGGAGGCTTCTCGGTTAACAGAGGTTAACAGAGTTTCTAATACTAATGAAGTAACATGAGATTAGTGTAGCTCAGCATATAGCATTTCTTTGGAGGCCAGAATTGTGGGAAGGGAGGCCTAGGAAGTTAGTCGTAGTTAGGACAACCTCACCAAAACCTCCCAGATACACTAGAACTGCTATTTTTAACACAGGCCTCATGGGTTTGGAGACCTACAGATCCTCACCGATATCAGCATTTGCATTTTTTTGAGGTATTAGTCTGATACTTGCCTCAGATCCTCATAGTGATTTATGACATCCTACAATGTACAAACCTAGACAGCAAATGAAAAAGCAAAGACATCACTTTGCCTACAAAGGCCCATATAGTCAAAGCTACGGTTTTTCCAGGAGTCATGTAAGAGACTCAAAGAGAGTTGAACCATAAAGAAGGTTGAGTGCCAAAGAATTGATGCTTTCAAACTGTGGTGCTGGAGAAGACTCTTGAGAGTCCCTTGGAGAGTAAGGAGATCAAACCAGTCAATTCTAAGGAAAATCAACCCTGAATATTCATTGGAAGGACTGATGCTAAAGCTGAAGCTTCAATACTTTGGCCACCTGATGTGAACAGACAACTCATTGGAAAAAAAAAACCCTGATGCTGGGAAAGATTGAAGGCAAAAGGAGAAGAGGGCAGCAGAGGATGAGATAGTTAGATAGCATCACCAACTTAATACACATGAGTTTGCACAAACTCCAGGACATAGTGAAGGACAAGGAAGCCTGGCTGCAATCCATGGAGTCACAAAGAATCAGACACAACTGGGAGACTGAACAAAACGTACAACAAAAATGTACAAAGGGTCTTTCCTGGTGCCTCAGTGGTAAAGAGAAACCATGTGCCAATGCAGGAGACCCAAGTTAGATCCCTGGGTCAGGAAGATCCCCTGGAGGAGGAAATGGCAACCCACTCCAGTATTCTTGACTGGAGAATCCCAATGACAGAGGAGCCTGGCAGGCTACAGTCCATGGCATTAAAAGAGTTGGACAGGACTTAGCAACTAAACAACAAAAGGTAAAAAACCCTTTTTAAAATAAATCCTAAACCTGCCATGCTAGACACTGTTGTTGCTCTGGCAGATTCCCTCAGATTCCTTTTACTGTTTCAGCACACTTTCCCCCGAGTCCCACCATGCTTTGGTTTCTAGAGGGTCCCACCTGTGACCCTTTTTAGATGCACTGTTTACTCATGCAGAAGCTGGCTATCTAGAGTTTACATCCCGCTGGGATGGCCCTTGGTCAATGCCAGACTGGAGAGGAAGTATGAAAGACAGGTGTCTTGCCTCCAGCAGGACAGTCTGATGTGTGTTACACTCCAGTGTGCCTCGAAGTCAGGCTGGGGTTGGATGTGGCCAGAAATTGCTTGGCTTCTTCCCCTTCCACATTGGGTTTCCCTCGCGACCTTGTTAGGTTGTCCTGGGACCACTGTCTTAATGACTCCCTTACACACACTCCATGTCTCAGTGTCTCCTTCTGGGGAACCCATCCTAAGACAACTGTGTACAGAATGCCAGCAGGATGAGGTCAAGCTGTCTCCTTTTCTCTTTAAAAATCACAGCCTAGAAGTGAGATGGGTCATAACTGACAAGCTTCAGGCATAGTAAGTGACAAAGAAAGACTACGGGTGATCATGGCAATCACCTGTGTTCAGTCACTTCAGTGGAGTCTGACCCTGCAATCCTATGGACTACAGCCCACCAGGTCCCTGTGATCATGGGATTTCCCAGGCAAGAATACCAGAGAGGGTTGCCATCTCCTCCTCCATGGGATCTTCCCCTCCCAGGGATCAGGCCCATGTCCTTTATATCTCCTGCACCGGCAGGCAGGTTTTTTTAACCACTAGTAACTTGTTAAAACCAGGCCAACCTCCTAAATTGGAATCTTTGAGAACTGGGCCCAGGAATCCTATTTTTAAAAAACTCTCAAAGGATCTAATGAAACCAGTCTGGTCCTGCTGCAGGTAAAAGCATTTGGGAATCAATGGGTGAGATGATCTCTGCGGTCCGCTTCAGCACTTGGAATTTCACTTCAGAATTTTGTTCGTTGATTCTTCTGTAGTAATAATACAGATAGTCATATAAATGAAATCTTGTCAGAAAGTAGCGGCCTAGATTTTAAAGGGGACATTGTGGGAGGGTGTCACTATAAAGATTTTTCTCTAACTCTCCCTCCTCCTACTATTGCCAAGACTCCATCACCCTCTTTCCTGGTATATTTTGGGTTGACTGAGGCATATACTCATGAACACCCCATTTCAGTTGCTGTGTTTTCTGCTCTCAGGTTCTGGCTCTGATGTGCACTCCTCTCCCCTGGAGTGACACGCATGCCCTCTCTGAAACCCCAGGCTTCCTCCAAAGACTGTCCTGGCATTATTGTTCCCACTCTGTCCTCCTGATGGCAATGAAACCATGCTGTGCCAGAAATGCCACCCTGAGTCAATGCTACTAAGCTTTGGCTGCTGGCCCTTTTCAGGACCCGAGGCGTCACTAAATTTCAGGTAGGTCAAATGGCCTTCCTCTCATCTGCTAATTCAGACCAATTGCTATTGAGAATTCTGAAGCTGTACAAGGACCGGTGGAAATGCCATGACACATGTCATCGGTACAAGAAGGGGAAATGATGTTCTGCCAAGCATTTACCCACCAGTCCAAACTGCCTCTTTTGACAGTTTGTTTCGCTTTACAGATGAGAACACTGAAGCCCAGAGAAAGATTTACCCAAATTTCTACAAGTGTGGCAGAGACTCTAATTCTCCTTGGCAGAACTCTGGTTGGAGGCAGCTGACCAGTGTGTAGAGCTTGAGGCTTGTGGCATCCTTCTGTGTGGATGTGTGTCCCCTTCGGAACCCAGGCAGTAATCCACACTACAGTGCAATGCTTCTTAGTGCATAGTTTGTGTGAGCTTTCCAGATGTGTGTCTATCCTTCCAAAGTTAAAGGGAAAAAACCTCTATAATGATTAATCCAGGCAGCATGATCCCAGAACAACTACTTACTGCATTTACTAACATTTGCTATTTCCCCTTTGTTAAAGGGTCAGCTATAAAATAATGCTTCCTTTGCAGAAAGTCTCTGCCACTGGACAGATTAGATAATGCAGGGGATGTGCGGCAGACGTGGAGCCTTTAACCCTGGGTCACTCTTTCATCTCTCACACCGATTAGGCCTGACAGCTATTCAGGAGCCTCCTTGAATGGTAATGCCCAGATGCTTGTCTCCAGACAATCAGCTCCAAGTAATGGAACCTTTGAATATCTTAAAATACATGTTGTCATCCTTTTTATTCCAGTTGCCTGTTGTTCCACAAATCGACAGAGTTCCACAATGTCTGGATGAAGTTCATTTGGCCCAGAGCAAGGAGGCACTGTCCGCTAAACCAAGTACTCATGTCTGTCCACAGGATACATGCAAAAAAGTTCACCACGTAAAATCCTGGGTCCATGTTAGGTGCTTGAAAGATGTCACTTCTTGAAGAAGCTCCAATAGAGCGCCTCCTTCCCCACCTCCCCACTTTCAAGAGTGACGCCCCGGTACAGTCAGTTGTTCTACATCTTGTGGGTTCAAGTTGTTCAATGTCTTAATGGATTTTGACATACTCAGAAATCTAACAAAGAATTAATTTCAGAAAATATAAGTTTACATGGTGATTATTGTGATCATTGACTTTATCATAGGAATAGAAACTTAAATGGAAGATATATCTCAAATGGATATTTTTTATATTATTGACCTAGAATAATTCACTTTTTTTTAGTTAAAGGATATCTCATATTCAGAAACCTCTCCACCTAGAGCTGTGCTCATGCTTAACATTCCTGAAATAACAAGACCTTTATATACTTACAGTTCTCTGGAATCTGTGTCATAACCCTCAGCCTCTTCAATTCCCTGTCCACCTGCTCCAAGCATCTCACATATCAGAAGCCTCTGACCCGGAGGATGTGTACAGATGTGCATTCTCATAGGTAACAGTCTCTGTTGAAACAGTTGGTGGAATCTCTGTTCCTACAATGACACTTTATTTTCCTAAATGTACAACAATCCTAAGAAGAGGGTGTAGAAAAAAGCAAGTAGTGACAATTTCCAATCCATAACTGTTTGTTTACATTTATTTACAATCCAAGTCTTTCTGCAGGAGACTAAAACAGCTCAAATGATTCCGATGATATACTTGTTCTCTGATATTGCTGCTGCCAGTGCTGTTGTTGTTGTTACTATTATTCTCTCTGCCTTTATAAGTATCATTAATAAATTGTTTGGGATAATCATAGAGTATCATTAGATTCTTCTTTAACTACAGGAAGTATTTTGGAGAATTGTAGTATAATGGAGCAATTGTTGAATTAATACTCAAAAGATCCATTTCAGATTATTAGGCTGAGTATTTTGACTTAACCCCTCTGAGCCTCAATTTTGACATTTATAAATTGAATAACATAATTCCTGTTCCTGCCTCAAGTATAGTAGCAGAGCTCAAATGTATTAATCTACATGAAAGAACCTATAAGCTATTCAAGTTTTGTATGTTACTTCTAATAGATTTTTCTAATTATAAAAGTAATGGTAGTTTATTATGGAAAATTGCAAAGCTGTAATATAATGCAACTCTCATTTCACAATTCAGAAATATTACCTGTGAAAATTTTGACATGTAAACTTTCACATTTTTACCCTACAAATATTGAAGCCATATTATAAACATGCTTTTATGGATTTACTTTTTTTACTTAAGATATTTGAGTATTATGGATTGAAATATGTTCCTTCAAAATCCTATGTTGAAGCCCTAATCCACAATGTGATTATGGAGAAAGACTCTTTAAAGAGGTAATTAAGGTTAAATGAGGGCATAAAGGTGGAGCCCTAATCCAGGGATGACTGGTGTCTTTTATAAAAAGAGAAAAAGACACCAGGGATGTGCCCACAGAGAAAAGGCCACATGAGGACACGGGGGAAGGCAGCCATATGCAAGCCAAGGCCAGAACCATGAGAAAAAAATCTGTTGTTTAAACCACCTTGTCTGTAGTATTTTATATGGCAGCCCTAGTAAACTAATACACTGTGTTTTTCCTTTAAATATTCTTAAGGACTTTGATTTTTAATGGCTACAGATTCATCATTTTTATATCATAGTAAATTCTCTATCTTGTAGTATTGAAGTCATATTTAGACATCTTCTGATATATTTGCATTTTGGCAAATCATTTTTTAGATGCAAAATACCCTCCAAAACACTGTAGTATAAATTAATAGGAAGAAACCATGGGAATTCTTTGTACTATTTTTACAACTTTTCTGTGCTAAAAGTTTTTTTAAAAAGAAAAAGTTAAGAAAAGAAAGAAGGAGAGAGAAAGAGTGGAAAGAGCACAGAACAAGGCTAGAACAAATCAAGAATATTTATATGAATATTATTCTGCAACCAGTATTACTTAGACACAAAACCAGACAAGCCTTATTGCAGATCAATATGCTGATTGCAAACACGGTAGTCAAACAGGGACCCTAACATAAACACTTTCTGTTAGCAGGCATTTGACAATTTGTACAAAAGTAGGAATGGGCGTGAAAGGACATTCTACAAGAAAAATGTTTCTAAACAGTATTGCTTCTGCACAGAGAAGAGCAAATATAGCAGTGGAGGTGGGGTTCCTGTCTGTGGTCATGTCTTCCTTGATTTTATAAGGAGTGACCTGGGCATCTGTCTCCCTATATCTCCCATATTCTGAAAATATTTATCCTGGCTCTATAATCAGGATGGTGCTTCCTGAGGTTTTCTGGAGTTGTGATAATTCAATTAAAGTCAAATATTACTAAGCACCTAATGTATGCAAAGTTTTGTTGGAAGTTACAGAAACTATTAAGGATGAGTTCCTGCTCTCTAGGTGGACAAACTAGTGAGACAGAATAGCAGCAAGGAAAACGATAAGTTATCATAAAAACTGAAGGAAATCCGCTCACTGGTGGCTGGAAAAGCATTGAATAAGCATTAAAGAGATCAGAGCATCAATTATTCAACATCATTAATTAGAGAAATGTAAATTAAAACAGACATTCACACTGGTCAAGATAGCTATCACCAAAAAGTACAAAATAACGAATGTTGGAGAAAGTGTGGAGAAAAGGAAACCCTCATATTCTGAGGGTAGTAACGTAAATTGGTGCAGTCACTGGAAAATAGTATGGAGATTTCTCAAAAAATCAAAAACAGAGGTACCATGTAATCTGGCAATCCCAATCCTCAACATATATCCAGAAAAAAATGAAAACAACATTTCAAAAAGATACATGTAGCCAAGTGTTTATAGCAGGGTTATTTACCATAGCCAAGATATGGAAGCAACACAAGTGTTCATCCTCAGATGACTGGATTAAGTAGACGGTGTATATGTATGTGCATATTACTCAACCACCAAAAAGAATGGAATTCTGCCATTTGCAACACTGAAACTCAGTTCAAGAGGATACTGTTGTACTGTGCAGAGCCAGAAAATGAGAGTATGTGTCCATCATATAAGACTGTGACATGAAATGATTAGCCAAAAGAATCTGCACATTTCTGCTGAATGCTTGGCAGCTATGACTGCTGCTAAGTCGCTTCAGTCGTGTCCAACTCTGTGCGACCCCATAGACGGCAGCCCACCAGGCTCCCCCGTCCCTGGGATTCTCCAGGCAAGAACACTGGAGTGGGTTGCCATTTCCTTCTCCAATGCATGAAAGTGAAAAGTGAAAGTGAAGTCGCTCAGTCATGTCCCACTCTTAGCTGTCCCATGGACTGCAGCCTACCAGGCTCCTCCATTCCATGGGATTTTCCAGGTAAGAGTACTGGAGTGGGGTGCCATTGCCTTCTCTGGAAGCTATGACTAATGTTTGTCAAGGCATGAAATAACAGTTCCCTCTTTACTTCTGTTCATGAATAATGCAGCTTTATAAGGCTGAAGGCCGGTGTCTGCCAAATGCTGTGTGATTTTCTGAAAGTTACATACCTTCTCTGAATATCCATTTTTTCTCTGTCTAATATGGGTAATGACACCTACATCTAAAAAGACTTTGCAAGCATTATATGTAATAATGCATGTGAAAGTATTAACTAAAAAGCTAATGCAACTTGTATTGTTGCTGTAATAATTCTTTGTTTGTTCTTTTAGTGGAAACTACTCTTTTACCAGAAGGTGGCAGCATGTTGTTTGCTAGGCATATTCTCTCTTTTAACCCTAGGGAGAATTTTTTTTTTTTAAGACTTCTTCAGGCAACCTTGGAAAACTCATGGGAAGACCTATGAGTTTGATTCTTCTTTTTTGTCTTATTTTGGTTTCTTTTAGATTATAGGGGGACTAATACACAGAAAAGTTACAAGAAGCAAATTATTAGATACTTAATAAGCAGAAAGTATTTGTTCTCTGGCCCCATCCTGCAAGGGATGAGACATTACGAGCCTCACATTTGTGTGTACTCTTTTGAACGCCATCATTGCTGCCTGGTGCTTGAAGCATAGACTTGTGCTTTGGGTTTATGGATCTAATTAATGCTTTTGTTTGATTTTCTTATTTCCTACAATTTAAGCCACATCAACACACTCACATGTGTCAACGGAACACTTACTAGCTGCAGAAAAGACCTGCAGAAGGTTTCAAAAATGGCCATATCCTTCAAGAACTCATAGTCAGTCTTGTTGGGAAGATCAAGCATAAAAGGATTCAAAATATTAATAGTTACAAAATAACATAGCAACATGAACAAACAAAGATGCTACTGGCTGAATACTAGAAGCCTTGCAAATACAGAAATGGTCAAAGTGAGAAAGGTGATGATCAGTTCAGTTCAGTCACTCAGTTGTGTCTAACTCTTTGCAACCCTATGGACTGTAGCACACCAGGCCTCCCTGTCCATCACCAACTCCCAGAGCTTGGTCAGGCTCATGTCCATTGAGTCAGTGATGCCATCCAACCATTTCATCCTCTGTTGTCCCCCTCTCCTCCCTCCTTCAATCTTTCCCAGCATCAGGGTCTTTTCAAATGAGTCAGTTCTTTGCATCAGGTGGCCAAAGTATTGAAGCTTCAGCTTCAACATCAGTCCTTCCAATGAATATTCAGGACTGATTTCCTTTAGGATGAACTGGTTGGATCTCCTTACAGTCCAAGTGACTCTCAGGAGTCTTCTCCAATACCACAGTTCAAAAGCATCAATTCTTCGGTGCTCAACTTTCTTTATAGTCCAACTCTCATATCCATACATGACCACTGAAAAAACCATAGCCTTGACTAGACTGACCTTTGTTGGCAAAGTAATGTCTTTGCTTTTTAATATGCTGTCTAGGTTGGTCATAACTTTTCTTCCAAGGAGTAAGCGTTTTTTAATTTCATGGCTGCAATCACCATCTGCAGTGATTTTGGAGACCCCCAAATAAAGTCTGTCACTGTTTCCACTGTTTCCCTATCTATTTCCCATGAAGTGATGGGACCAGATGCCATGAAATTAGTTTTTTGAATGTTGAACTTTAAGCCAACTTTTTCCCACACCTTTTTTACTTTCATCAAGAGGCTTTTTATCTCCTCTTCACTTTCTGCCATAAGGGTGGTGTCATCTGCATATCTGAGGTTATTGATATTTCTCCTGGCAATCTTGATTCCAGCCTGTGCTTCATCCAGCCCAGTGTTTCTCATGATGTACTCTGCATATAAGTTAAATAAGCAGGGTGACAATATACAGCCTTGACGTACTTCTTTCCCTATTTGGAACCAGTCTGTAGTTCCATATCCAGTTGTAACTGTTGCTTCCTAACCTGCATACAGATTTCTCAAGAGGCAAGTCAGATGGTCTGGGATTCCCATCTCTTTCAGAATTGTCCACAGTTTATTGTGATCCACACAGTCAAAGGCTTTGGCACAGTCAATAAAGCAGAAGAAACAGATGTTTTTCTAGAACTCTTCTTGCTTTTTTGATGATCCAGAGGATGTTCGCAATTTGATCTCTGGTTCCTCTGACTTTTCTAAATCCACCTTGAACATGTGGAAGTTCATGGTTCACATACTGTTGAAGCCTGGCTTGGAGAATTTTAAGCATTACTTTATTAGTGTGTGATATGAGTGCAATTGTGCTGTAGTTAGAGCATTCTTTGGCATTGCCTTTCCTTGGGATTGGAATGAAAACTGATCTTTTCCAGTCCTGTGGCCACTGCTGAGTTTTCCAAATTTGCTGGCATTTTGAGTGTAGCACTTTCACGGCATCATCTTTCAGGATTTGAAATAGTTCAACTGGAATTCCATCACCTCCACTAGCTTTGTTCCTAGTGATGCTTCCTAAGGCCCACTTGACTTCACATTCCAGGGTGTCTGGCTCTAGGTGGCTAATCATACCATCATAATTATCTGGGTCGTGATCTTTGTTACATAGTTCTGTGAGAAAGGTGATTAGGATTCTGGAATAAACATGGTCTATGTGTGATTTCAAAGCAAAATTTATTCCTGATGAGTCTCAACCTATCCCACACCACATATACGCCAAACAAACCCAACACACCTTGCACACCACTATTCCCCCAAATGTTCTATTTATGCATATGGAGTATATTTTTAGAATAATATTTTCATTTGTTGTTGTTGTTGCTTAATTGTTCAGTCATGTCTGACTCTTTGCAAACTCTTGGACTGTAGCCTTCCAGGCTCCTTTATCCATGGGACAGTCAACAATACTGGCTGCTGCTGCTGCTGCTGCTAAGGTGCTTCAGTCATGTCCGACTTTGTGCAACCCTATAGATGGCAGCCCACCAGGTTCCCTCGTCCCTGGGATTCTCCAGGCAAGAACACTGCAGGGGGTTGCTATTTCCTTCTCCAGGAGATCTTCCTGACCCAGGGATCAAACCCATATATCTTGCATTGGCAGACAGCTTCTTTACCACTGAGCCATCAGGGAAGCCCTTTGATGTTGTTAAAATATATTATTTCTCATTGTTTCTAACAATGATATAAGACAATTGTATGGATACACTGAAGAACTAGGGCTTCAGAAAACAGAGATCTGTCTAAATATCTCTATCGTATGTCTAGTAAAATAAAATAGCTTATGGCGAGTAACTTTGATGATATTGTAGACATTTAATATATGTTAAACCAAGGAATATCTTTTTCAAAAAAAAAAGGCTTTCCAGTACTCCACTTGGATAACCAGCGTTCCCTACCCTTAGTTTCGCTTTCCATCTTGACAACGACGATAGTACAACATTGCTGGTGCTGTAAGGAAACCCAAACAGACCATGAAGTATAATCTGCCTGATGCTTTTTTAAAAATCAAACGTTGAGACAATGAAAGACATTTTTAATTTTAGGAATTATTTACCAGGTGGCATGTAGCACATAGTCTTGTGCCTATGCATCTAAATTTGACAGTATGTTAGATTTGGTTTCATTAGGGAAAAATATAGACCTCATTCATGGTTCAATTCTAGGAAATATCCAAGTCTATAAAATGTTTCCTATAACCCATGGAGTTTATAGTTACTATTGCTACTGTTTTCATTTCCAAACTTGTTTTAAAATGTATCTGGGGACTTCCTTAGTGGTCCAGTAGCTAAGATTCTGCATACCCAATTCAGGTGGCCCAGGTTAGACCACTGGTCAGGGAACTAGATCCCACATCCCACAGCCAAATACAAAAATAAATATAAAAATGTTTCTGCTTTTTGCCCAAGATCCAGTTTAAGTGACCTGCTATTGTAAAATAAGGACCAGCGATTTATCTAGCCATGCATTTCTCTTGATTATGAAACTAAACAAGTAAGTAAACCATATGGAAAGAGGTAGTTCTAGACCACCTGAGACTCTTGGTAATGAGCAGGTTGACTTACGAAAGTCATTTCTTTCTCCTGAATTTTATTTTGTCCATCTGTACAAACAGGAGATGGTATAGACTATCTCTGAGGTCCCTGCTCTGAACTTCTGTGATTCTGGGAGGGATCAAGTTCTGGTACTTGGCTTGGTTTTAGTATCAGCCCCCTGCAAGGAACAGCAAGTTTTTCCATGCATTCCTTCTTGCTGGATGTATTTATATCAGCACCTGAATTAAGTTGGTTGACTGATCATTGGTCAATACTGGGAATGAACATGAAGACTTGACCATCAGATCAATCCTTTCCCCATCCAGTTAGGAAGCAACATTCAGGTAGTGGAAACTCCATTTCTAAACTGCCCAGATTCTCCAACAAATATAGGAAATATGTATGCTGCCTCTGATGATTGATGTCACCAAGCAAGGACAATTGTCTTCCACAGGTCAGCAAAAAGAACGTTTGCCCTAGAGTGACAGAGCTCCAATTTGAGACATAGCTTTGGTCCTAACTTGGTTTGAGTTCTTGAAACTGAGCTTTAGTTTACACATATTTAAAATTTAAGAATAACATCTAACTGCACTGGCTCCAGTGTTCCTCACTCGGGTGGCAACATAGATGAGATTGATTTTTTATGACAATGTATTATGTTATTAACATGAAGATGATGGTAAGGGTGATTTTTCTATAATTCAACATTAATTGAGAATCCACAGTGAGAATGTAATATGATTTTCAAGGACCCTTCAGGTTGAGGAGAACAGGAGTGTGGCAAGGATGCAAAAAAATAACATAAAAAAGGGTAAAACTGAGAAGTTTATAGAAGGAATGCAAAATGGTCCAAGCAGAGACAATGTGCAGGTAATTCACTACATTAACAGAGAAAAGAAGTTAAAGCATAAGAATAAGAATCTGAACAGGTAAGAACATAGTTCGGAGGGAAAAGATGGATAAAATTCAACAGCTATTCCTGATTAAAAGTTATCAGAAAGTACCCCAGAAAAATTTCCCAAGCCAGAAAAAAGCCATATGCCAGGAACCAAAAATAAATGTTATAGTAACATTAGAAACATTCCCAATTAAATACGAAAGAAGTTACAGATGCACACCCCAGCCCACTCTTATTCAGCACCCTATAGAGATCTTACACAATGGCACAGACAAAGTAAAGGAACAAGTCAATGCATTAACTAAGGAAAAAGAAGTCAAAAAAGGTCTCCTTATTTGCAGATAATATGATCATCTATCTAGAAAATTCGTAAGAATCAATGTTTAAATTATGAAGATTATGAAAGTTCAGGATGTGGTTATATGTAATATCAGTAGCTTCCCTAAGCATTAGCAAAATCAATTAGAAAATATGAAATAAAAATAAAAATTACAATAGCAATAAAAACTATAAAATTGTTAAAAATGTGAGTACTATGTGATGTATTAAAATGCGTTTTAAAAGACCTAAATAAATGGAGAGAGAATCAGTATTTGTGGGAGGGAAAATTCAATGTCAAGGAGAAGTTCTGATGACATTTAGAAGAATGAAGCAGTTAGTTCCATGAATACCGACTTTTTTAATAGTAATTTTTTTTATATAATTGGTTTACAAAGCTCTGTTATTTTCTGTGTACAACAAAGTGAATCAGCTATATGTATACATATGTCCCCTCCCTCTTGAGCCTCCCTCCCACCCTCCAACCATTTTGCCCCCCTGGTCATCACAGAGCACCAGGCTAAGCTCCCTGTGTGCTATACATCTGCTTCCCATTATCTATTTTACTTCTGGTAGTGTATGTATCGGAGAAGGCAGTGGCACCCTGCTCCAGTACTCTTGCCTGGAAAATCCCACGGACGGAGAAGCCTGGTAGGCTGCAGTCCATGGGGTTGCGAAGAGTCGNATTTTTTTAGCAATGTATCACTTGCAATGTGTCACTTCCAAGAGGTTTAATATCAGTGAAAAAAAAAGGTGGGGGGCAAATGGAGGAAAGTAATTTCTTAGAACAGCTGTTTGAAAGAAGAGGAGGTTTTCAACAGGTGGAGACAAGTGGCAAACCATTTCAGAATGAAAGAAAAGCCCAGAGGGAAGGTGTGGAAGCATACACAGGAAGGAGCCTGAAGTTTTCCCAGTTCCCGATTCATACTGTGCAAATTGATAGTTTACAAAGCACATTTCACCCAGCGTCTCATATGAGTGGCACTCTAATCTAGAAAAACATCAGATCTGCTATATTCAAAATCCTGTAATATCTTTCTGTAACCATAATGGAAAAGAATACAAAATGAATGTATATGTATGCATAATGGAGTCATTTTGCTGCATAGCAGAAATTAACCCAACATTATAAACCAACTATACGTCAATAAAAAAATTAGAAAAAAAATTTAAAAACATCCGTTCTGGATTTGGATCCCAGCTCTGCCACTAGCTAGCTGTGTAACCATGGGCAAGTTACTCAACCCCACTGAGCTTAGGTTTTCTCGTCTCTTAAACTGGACCAATAAGAGTACCTGATCTATGGTTACATGCTAACTGGGAAAACAGTAAAGGAGAGGAAAATTTGGAGCACAGCATGTCTTTTGGGGTATCCTACCTCTTTGAGGGTATTCTAACTTTTTCTAGTCTACTTTGAAATTTTGGATACTTTTTACCTCCATATGAAAATCCTGTGTTTTCCAATTTTCTGTCTTGGAAATCATTATTGTTTTTAATATGAATAATATCTTTGATGACCTCTTTCCTTCAGATGTTATGTGGTGAAATGGCAGTGAACAAGGTGTGGTTTAGAATCTTCACTAAACGTACAAACGCTGCATTGAGCAGGGGAGGAGACTGGCCATGGAAAACACTGTAAAGAAGCTTCCACAGCATTTCTTTTCTCTCTGATTTGTTATAGATCGAGCCCTTTCTTTCCTCTGTGAAAGAAATGGTGAAAAGGATAAATGAGAATTCGTAAGGCAAATCAGTTCTCAAAGAAAAAAAAATCATTCTCAGAAATGAAGGCAGACCTCCCCCAGCATGGCTGTAGGTGAGACAGAAGTCAGTCACCATGTTTAATATTTTAACAAGAATGCAAGCATAAATAACATCATTACAAAATGTGATCCCATAAACCAGAAAGGCTGTGCCTTTGAGTTTTTGCATGATTAGGCTTTGGGAGAATGAAAATGGAAGGCAATAGAAATGCAGTCAGAATTTGATTTTTATCATCTCAGAATTACAGGAAAGACATGGTGAGCCAGTGGAGCATAAAAATAACTGTTCAGTCTCCCAAGGGAATTCTTTATGTTTAGAAAAACCCATACAGATTGTATACAATTAAGAAAGTTCCTTCCATGAATTATGCATGTTGGAACTGAATCTTCCACAATCTAAATGGGAGATTCACTGATCTATAAGAACACAGGTTAAGTTCTCAGTTAGCGTCATAGTTGATTTTTCCAATTATAGCTCTTATATGTTCTGAAACATCCACTTCTAGGTTCAGGAAAAAATTCACTGTTCTCCACAACTTATTTTTAAGTTTAAAATCCCCTTAAGTGTCCCACCAGCCTGTTATATATTAATATACAGTTGATTAACTTTCAAAGATGTTAATGGAGAGTATTAAATGAAGAAGTGAATGAGTTTACTTTTCTTTCTCAAAATCCCTCAAATACATAAACCAGGTTGTTCTTTTTGACACTAAACCTTTGTTAAAAATTTCATATCAAGTTCTTATTAAAAAAACTAACATTATGCACTAGAGTAACAAAAGGTCTGTGTCTAATACACTTAGTCTATCCTTGCACACCTACCCTGAAACTTTTCCTCTTTTTCCCACTGTCTCTGGGTTCAGAAGCCTAGAAGGGTCTCCAATAGCCTCAGGCTCCTCAGAGAGTACCGGGTTCCAAGAGAGGCTGGAGGCTCATTAGCATTCTTGACTCCTGGCTTCATCCTATCATAAGGTCCTTTGTGAGAATGCCAGGGTCAAAGCATGAAAGTCTCCCAGAGCAATGGTTACATTATACATTACACTTAGTGGCTAATAAGTCACACCATCATCATCAAAAGCATTTTTGAGTGACTCTTGCAGGAGGCAGTATGTGATACACAGTGCTTGCTACAGGGTCTGTACTTTTCTGGAGCAGTAGGGTCCTCAAAAGACTTGTACAGGTAATAGATTGTCATAGATCTGTGTATCACCAAGCTGATCGCGGTGACCAATCCTGAGTCCAGCCATAAAGCAGAGTGGCTGATGCCAGACCTGTTCAAATCCAGAACTAATATGATAAAGGTCAAGTCTGATCCCGTTAGAATCAGAAAACTTCTGCACAGACTCACCCATGCACTGTTACACTAGGTCCAGGCAGTCATTTACAGTTGCCTCTTCTTGCTCACAATGAGGATAACCAAGAGTGTATGAATGGTTTCACGGAGTCTCCTCTCATTTCTGAAGACAGAAGCAAACAAACTCATAGCATGTGCTCTACCAGTAGTAAGAAAGGAATAACCAGGCTTTGAGGGCAGACATGAGCTTGAGTTTAGGCTTCCTATTGACCTGTATATATTATGAGTAAAACTATTAATCACAATGAACTTCAATTGCTTCAACTGTAAGATGAAAATAATGATACTTCCTACTAAACAAGGTCATTGGAAAGCTCAAGCTTGATAATCACTGTGAAAATGGTTCTCATCAGATGCAAAAAATTATATACACTTATTTGGAATTATTTGTTCTTATTATCATCTTTATTTCATGCTGTTCATGGGGTTCTCAAGGCAAGAATGCTGAAGAGCTTTGCCATTCCCTTCTCCAGGGAATCACATTTTATCAGAACTCTCCACCATGACATGTCTGTCTTGGGTGGCCCTATATGGTGTGGCTCATAGTTTCATTGAGTTAGACAAAGCTGTGATCCATGTGATCAGTTTGATTAGTTTTCTGTGATTGTGGTTTTCAATCTGTCTGCCCTCTGATGCATAAGGGTAAGAGACTTGTGGAAGCTTCCTGATGGGTGGGACTGGCTGTGAGGAAAACTGGGTTTTGCTCTGGTGGGCAAGGCCAAGCCCAGTAAACCTTTAATCCAATTTTCTGCTGATGGGTGAGGCTGTGTTCCCTCCCTGTAGTTTGACCTGAGGCCAAACTATTGTAGGGATAATGGCAACCTCCTCCAAAGGACTAATGCCAGCATAAGTGGCAGGACTGCTGCAGTCAGTGTCCGTGACCCCACAGCAGGGCACTATCAACTCACACCTCCACTGGAGACTCCCAAACACTCATAGGCAAGTCTGGCTCAGTCTCTTGTGAGGTTATTGCTCCTTTTTCCTGGGTCCTGGTGCACACAAGGTTTTCTTTGTGCCCTCAAAGAGTCTCTGTTTCTCCAGTCCTGTGGAAGTTCTGTAATTAAATACCACTGGCTGTTTAAAGTCAAATTTCCTGGGGGTTCTCAGTGCCTTTGCTGAATCCCCAAGTTGGGAAATCTGTTGTGAGCCTGAAAACTTTTGCAATAGTTCAAGAACTTCTTCTATATAACTGTTCTCTAGTTTGTGGGTCACTTGCTCAGTGGCTCTATAGTGGGGCTAGGTAATGCTCAAAACCCTCCAAGCTAGGCTTCAACAGTATTTGAACTGAGAACTTCCAGATGTACAAGCTGGATTTTGAAAAGGCAGAGGAACCAGAGATGAAATTGTCAGCATACGTTGGATCATAGAAAAAGCAAGAGAATTCCAGAAAAACATCTATTTCTGCTTCATTGACTATGCTAAGACCTTTATGTAGATCACAACAAACTGTGGAAAATTCTTAAAGAGATAGGAATACCTGACTACCTTACCTGCCTCCTGAGAAACCAGTATGTAGGTCAAGAAGCAACAGTTAGAACTGGACATGGAAAATGGACTGGCTCTAAATTGGGAAAGGAGTACATCAAGGCTGTATATTGTCACCCTGCTTATTTAACTTAAGTATAGAGTACATCATGCAAAGAGCCAGGGTGAATGAAGCACAAGATAAAATTAAAATTACTGGGAGAAGTATCAATAACCTCAGATATGCAGATAACACCACTCTTATGGCAGAAAGCAAAGAGGAACTAAGGAGCCTCTTGATGAAAGAAAAAGAGGAGAGTTAAAAGGCTGGCTTAAAACTCAACATTCAAAAAGATGAAGATCATGTCATCTGGTCCCATCACTTCATGGCAAATAGAGAAAAAATGGAAACAGTGAAAGGTTTTATATTCTTGGACTCCAAAATCACTGCAGACAGTGACTGTAGCCATGAAATTTAAAAATGCTTACTCCTTGGAAGAAAAGCTATGACAAACCTAGACAGCATATTAAAAAGCAGAGACTTCATTTTGCTGACAAATGTCCATTACGGTCAAAGATACAGTTTTTCCAGTAGTCATGTATAGATATGAGAGTTGGACCATAAAGAAGGCTGCTGCTGCTAAGTCGCTTCAGTCGTGTCTGACTCTGTGCGACCCCATAGATGGCAGCCCACCAGGCTCCCCCGTCCCTTGGATTAGCACCAAAGAATTGATGGTTTTGAACTGTGGTTTTGGAGAAGACTCTTGAGAGTCCCTCAGACAACAAGGAGATCAAACCAGTCAATCCTAAAAGAAATCAAACCTGAATATTCACTGAAGGGACTGATGCTGAAACTGAAGCCCCAATAGTTTGGCCACCAGACATGAAGAGCCAACTCATTGGAAAAGACCCTGATGCTGGGAAAGATTGAAGGCAGGAGAAGGGGATGACAGAGGATGAAATGGTTGGATGGCATCACCAACTCAAGGGACAAGAGTTTGAGCAAGCTCCGGGAGATGGTGAGGAACAGGGAAACCTGGCTTGCTATAGTCCATGTGGTCACAAGGTTGGACACAACTGGATGACTGAACCACAAGTCATCTTTATTACGGATGCTGATCAGCACACTTCAATTGTCTAAGAATCACTTGGAAAGTTTGTTAAAATGCAGATTCTAATTCAGTAGGTCTGGGAAGGGACCCAAGAGTCTGTAGCTCTAATAAGCTCCCAAGTGATACCAGTACTGCTGGTCTGGGAAACATACTTTAAGCTGCAAGAACTCAGGATAATTTAGGATCCTTAAAAGTGATGCATGTTTAAAATACTTCCACACATGACTCTGGTAATTAGGATCTAAACATCTTAGGTTATTTATTCTGTTTTGAACAGAAAAGCAGTGTTTACTTTTCACGACTTGCAGGTGTTGAAGGCACAAGTCGGACACATAACCTCAGTTGTGGACTACTGGCTTCTGTTACCATAAACTATTAATGCAATGAACAGAATATTGATGAACATCTTCCATACATTTTTTCCCGTTAGAGATTTTGCTTTGCCTAAATGCTCAGCAACCCTTTAGAGAAATTTCACTTTGGCAACTCACTTCTCGCCATCCCAAGAAATTATTTCCAGTAGAGAAGAACTATGACTGGATGGGCTGAGATGGGCCTTCCTCATTACACGCATACACCCAGCCCAGCAGCCTCTCTGCAGCTGTGCTCCTGTGAAATTCATCTTTGTCACAAATAGCAAATCACATGCTATAGAATATCACAATCTCATTATGGGATGTCATCTCACAGCACAAATACATTATTTTCACCAGATTTACAGACAGCACGGCCCATGTCATTGCCAGCCTGTGATGGATGGCTTTCTCTGGATGTATCTGAGTACATGATTTACACACAGCAGGACCCTGAGAGACATGGACCGCAGCCAGCCCCAGAAGGGTCTGGAGAAGGTTCCTCCTTCACGGTCTCTTAAACACAAAAGCCAGTGGTTGGAAAATATTGTGGCACCCACATTACAGAAAAAGAAAAATAGGAACCACTTCAAAAGTCATACCAGAACACTTTCCTTCGCTTCTCACTTACTAGAATTTAGACTTCAAAACAAAAGGATTTTGTTGGATGGGCCAACAAAGAAACATCTAGTACTAAATTCCATTCTATAGAAAAACTATTACTTAACAAGGCATCATATCTTATGTGAGAAGAAGCTTATGCTACAGCATTTTGGAATGTCTAAGGTGAACAAGGAATCTTATCAGGAGAATAAGATGTAAAGAATTAACCTGTAATCTACTTGTGGCTACCCTGTCTCTTTGAAATCTCAAAGAGAAATGGTACTGTATAAATCTCATGATGGAGAATTTCAGGATTAAAGGCATCTAACACCCCTCATATCTTCTGTTCAGAGCTTTAATCTCTTCCCCACATTGTAGCTGGTTGAACTCTGCTTGAATACCTAGGGGTTCTGAGGAGACCATCATCTCTATTCTTTTTTTTCTGAAATACTTGACATATTAGAAAGTTATTACACGTTGTGATATTACACATGTCTTCAATTCCCACCTCCTGGTCCTGGGCCGAAGTCTGGCTCACAGAATATGTCTCAGTCATCATCTTCCCTGGTGGTTCAACCAGTAAAGAATCTGCCTGAAGTGAAGGAGACCTGAGTTCAATCCCTGGGTCAAGAGGATCCCCTGGAGATGGGCATCTCAATCCACTCCAATATTCTTGCCTGGAGAATTCCTTGGGCAGAGGAGCCTGGTGGGCTACAGTCCATGGGGTTGCAAAGAGTTGGACATGTCTGAGCAACTAACACACACACATCATCTTCCCAGCACTTCATCTCTCTAGGCCAGGGATCCTCAGCCTCTGGGCTGAAGACTGGTACCTCCTGTCAGAGCAGCGGCAGCATTAGATTATAAATAAAGTGCATAATAAATGTAATGCCCTTGAATCATCTTGAAATTCTCCCCCCGACCCCTCATCCACGGAAAAATTGTCTTTCTTGACCACTCCTCTAGGCTCTGCCTGCCACCAGTGAAAGCACAAACAACAAATATCTTTAATGCTGTGCTGGTCCAGATGGAAAATTAATTTTATGAAGGAGCAGCATCATGCTCATACTGAATTTTAAATTTTTTTCAAATTTAATTGCATGTGCTTATCAGAAAGAGAGACAGACAGAGAGAGACGCAGAGTGAGAGAGGCAGAACAGAGACAGTGACAGAGCAAACCAGAATAGCAAGCGCAAAGAATTTACTGTCCTAAATAGAGTCAGTGATTTTGTCTGCCATTTGCCCTAGTGAGTGCACACTCCAAGATAATCTGGGAATCTATTTTCAATGTTGGCTCAGTTCCCAGGTGTCTTCCACAGCAGAGACAACTTAGCACGGTGAACGGGCTTTAATTATTTAAGATGACTTTTTTTGGTATAACATAGCAGCTAAACATGAGCCAACTTTTTCCTCTGCCTAATATTCAGCAGGCAAACAATCATTTTAAACTAAGTGCATTTGTTTTCTATTGCCGCTATAACAAATTACCATAGCATAATGACTTCACACAAATGTATAATCTCATATTTCCGGAGAGTTAGGAGTTTGAATATGGGTCTTATGAACTAAAATCAGTGTGTCAGCAGGACTTCATTCATTCTGGAGGTTCTAGGGGAGAATCGTCCCTTGTTTCTTCCAGCTTCTAGAGGCAGTCTACACTCCTTGGCTCACGGCCTCCTTTTGACAGTCGTGTCCTTTCAACCCCCACCTCTGCCTCCGCCTCCGTCACCGCATCTCCTTCTCTGACTCTCTGTCCAGACTTCCTCTTTTGAGGACTTTGTGATCGAATTAGGCTCAATTGGAACAATCTAGATGAGTCTCCTCATCTCAAAGTGCTTAACTTAATCATATTTGCAAAGTCCCTTACATGTACATTTGCTAATGTAAAATAATATACTCACAGATTTCGAGGATTAGGATGTAGACTTCTTTGGGGTGGCGGGTGAGGGGTATTATTCAGCCAACTATACTAAGTTAAAGCAGAGGCAATTCTGCACTTCCTAATATATGTGTATAAAGATGTTGGAGTGAGGAAATCACAAGTACCCTAGATTTTGATCTTAGCATCTCTCCTCCCACTGCTTGTGTGCTTGATGGTACCTCACTTTCAGAGCTGGGAGGAGGATGAGATGAGCCCCCTGGGGAGCACATTAGGTAGTGTTCACACTCAGGTGCCAACCAGTGCTTGTACAACCCTAAGAATGAGGGCCTCCTTCAAACTCTAGGCACCTTGTTTGCCTCATCACAGGCCCTGGAACACTTTATCTACCCATGGGACCTACATCACTTTATCTATGCTTTGGTTTTCTCTTCTGCAAAACTGGAGTGTAAAGATAACAATACTCTTTTCTATATCGCTTTCTTTGTTTTGCTTTGTTTCATAAGAAGCAGCTGAACTAGTAGACACGAAAGCACTTTGTCAACAGTAAATGTTATGCATACGTTAGTGATAGCTAAGAAAGCATGAGCGTAGAATAAGCAATACTTTTTACTTTTCACCTAATTAGTGTAAAAGTTAACTCATGTAAACCAAAGGAATTAACATATGTGTACAAAGATAAATCAGATATGTCCAAAAGGTACTCTATCAATTTATGACAATGGCTCTTCAATCTTGACTGCACACTGGAATCACCCAGGAAGCTTTACAAAGTGCTGATGCCTGGGTCTCATCCCCTGAGATTCTCGTTTAATGGGTGTGTTGTGCAGCCCAGGCACTGGGATTTCTAAAACTTCTCAGCTGACTCTAATGTGCAGCCAAGGTTGAGTGACTCTGGCTAGTGACTTCTTTAGAAGCCTCAGAAATGAGAATTGATTTAAATTTTATGGAGAACAATGAACATACTTTTCCTATTTGCAAAACGTATTCCATAAAACCAACATGACAGGCAAAATTCACAAAATCATATTTTGATTTACACACAAACATTTTGTAAACCTACAGGAGGTATCTAACCTGAAAAGAGCACAACAAAACCACTTCAGTATTCTTGCCTGGAGAATTCCATGGGCAGAGGAGCCTGGCGGGCTACAGTCTATAAGGTCACAAAGAGTCGGACACAATGAATCGACTTAGCATGCACACATGCACAGGAGGTATCTAAACATCAAAATGTGAGTTAATGCTTATTTTTAACAAAAACGTATTGGGGATAGGTTAAAAAGAAAAACAGACTTCGACAATATCTCCTTTAGAGATTAAATCCCCTCTAATAATCTGTTCTTGTAGTGGTTCTAGATTTGGATGGCACATTAGCACCAACTTGTTTTGTTGTTTAGTTTCTAAATCAAGTCTGACTTTTTCATGACCCCATAGACTCTAGCCCATCAGGCTCCTCTGTCCATGGGATCTCCTAGACAAGAATACTGGAGTGGGTTGCCATTTCCTTCCCCAGGAGATCTTCCTGACCCAGGGATCAAACCCATGTCTCCTGCATTGACAGGTGGACTCTTCACCACTGAGCCATTTGGGAAGCCTCGAACCAACTAAGGAGGTTTGATTTATTTATTTTTTTTCCGTCTAGTGCAGTTCCGCTTTATGGTTGCCAGCTCCCTGCTTATAAAGGCAAGCAGGGGGGGGTTGCGAGGGACTTTCCATAGTTGCACCAATCACGTTAAAGGTCAAATCGTCATGTCCCATCATTATAACAGGAGTCTATGGTGATCAGGCGCTGTCCACGTGCACAGAAATCAAGAGAGCCAATCAGAAGTTTTGACAAACAACATAGACTATGCCCCCATCTCTTCCACCAGGCGCCATCTTAGTTTCCGTCCGCAATGCTAGCCTTTTTCTTTTTCAAGGTTTCCCATTTAGGGCCCCACATCTCCCCCTTTTTTATTTTATTTAAGCCCTTGAGACATTTGTATTGATGTTCTGTAGAGCAAGGCGTAAAGCTGTAGGCGGCCAACCTCCAGCCTCGCCAGCCCCTCTCGCGGCTGTGCCTGTCTTAGGTTGCCCTCCTCTGAGGGTCTTACCCGTCACTGGCTATCCAGCCACCTCTTGGGGGCTAGGCGGAATCTCTCTAGATGATGGGCATCTAGAACTCTTTTTATCTATATGTCTTGGTTAAACTCTTGAAGGGCTAAATAAATCCAGGGGTTTTGTGGGTGCCCAACGTGGGGCTCCTTTTCCATGACCTGGGCAAGCATAACTATCTTTTGTTGTAAGCATCTATTGCTGGCTGTGAGGTTTTTTACCTTTAACACTACAAGTAAAACAACAAAAACAATCAGATAGAAACCAGGTAAATGGACTTTGTATCCAGTCCCATAGATCCATTGCTCCCTTTTTCACCTGTTAATAGAGTCATTTACACTGGAAAAGCTGTCAGACAAAGCTGGGGTATCTCACATCGAAGTCTATGTGCGCCAAAACACCCAACGTCCCGATCGCTCTGGCGTGGAGACTAAGCTGCTGTCGGAGTCCCGCCATGGCGGATCTCAGGTGTTCGAGCTGGTTTGAAATCCTTGAGCAGAGGCAGTGGATATGTTGTTTATAACCTCAATGGTCTGAGCTTGTTGAACACCCAGCATGGACGCTGACACTGTTGTTCCCTCATGGTTGATGCATCGCTAAACCTAGGCTTCAAAGATTCTGAAAATTGTTGCACAGCCTGTGGCCATGACGAAGGTCAGCAAGGAGAGGATAGGTAATCCGATGATCACCAGGAGCAGTGTCCACCAGGGTCGCCGCATCGATGATCTGAAAGGAAAGAAAAGATCGCCTCAGGAACTTTTTGTTCCTGGGCTCAATATGTGAGTGTCTCTGTGTCAGATTTTAAGATTTGACCTCTCTCTTGTGGTGTAAATTTAAGATTCCTTGCTGGCACCCATATAGGGCTGGGGTCCCCAATGGGGAATATGCATCCGAATCCTCTTCCCATTGTAAGGAGTGGATCGGGCCCCTTCCACTGGCCAGTGATGGGGTCTTTCCATCTTACTTATATTTCAGGTTTTATTTCTTGGTTAGACCAATGTTTTTGAAAACATGGTATCGGTTCTTTCTTTGAAAAATTTAAAATGTTTAAAGAGTGCCATTCCAAGTTGCTGATGAGGGCTTATTCCCCCTTTTTGTTTTTGTAATTGAGCCTTTAAATTTTGATGGTGGCGCTCAATTATGGCTTGTCCCTGAGGGTTATGTGGGATTCCGGCGTTATGACGAATGTGCCATTGTTGGAAGAATTTTTGTAAGCTCTGGCTGATGAAGCAAGGGCCATTATCTGTTTTTATTTGATGGGGAAGGCCCAATGTCGCAAAACATTGTAAAAAATGGTTTTGAGCATGTTTTGCTTTTTCTCCTGTGTGGGCAGTAGCCCAGCAGGCATGAGAGTAAGTGTCAATAGACACAAAAACATACTTAAGTTTTCCAAAAGGAGAATAATGAGTTACATCAGTTTGCCACAGCACATTGGGTTTTAGCCCTCGAGGGTTTACTCCTGGGGACTGTAAAGGCGGTACTTGTAAATAAGGAAGACAGGATTTACAAGTATGTATAATTTTCTTTAATTCTCTAATAGGGATCTGTGGGAACCTTTTATGTAGCCCTCTCCAATTTATATGAGTAAGATCGTGAAGATCATAGGCATCTTGTAAGTTACAAGCTTGGATTGTAAGGGAGGCCGCTCTATCGGCCAGGGAATTTCCCATTGAAAGTAATCCAGGTAAATTTTGATGACCCCTAAGATGGTGTACATAAATGGGATTAACCCGTTCAAGTAACAGGGTACGGGCTTGTATCATAAGGGGGGTAATAGGATTGTTATCTAGCCGTATGTGAGAATTTAGCAATCCTGGAAGCAAGTTTACTACATAAAGACTGTCAGAAAACAGATTCATAGGTTCAGGGACTTTTGTGAGCACTATAACAGCAGCAAATAATTCTTTAAACTGTGCGGACCCTTCACAAGGCCCAAAATATTTTCGTATATGTTGATCTGGCTGTTGTGACTGTTGTGGCAGCCGGAACACAACGGCTGTTGCACCATTCTTTCCTCCATCAATAAAAACATTGAGGGCATCTGGCATAGGCTTAAAGAGAAATAATTGGGGCACCCTCCAATCTCGGCGGCCAGGCATATGGCCCGTACCTGATCTGTATAAGGAGCAGGGATGGTGGCCTGTTGAGGTCCCGTACTCCATTGATCTGCCGTCCCTGACAACATCCCGAAAGTCACCAGGATAGCAGGGTTGGCAGCTTGATTTCTTTCCGCCTGAGCATGACATTCTTCCTTAAAAAAGGCACACCACTTGATATAGGTGTTGCTGGGGAGCACTGCCTTACATAGCATCTTCTAGTCTTGGGTCATACAAGGTTGATGAGCCAGGCCCTGGAGAATAGTTTCTGCCCACGGGGAGTTTGGGCCATCCTCTGCCACTGCCTTTTTGAGCTCTTTTAAATCACTGGCCTCCCAGAGGTACCAGGCTGCCAGCCTATTCCCCGCCCCCAGGGTTAACATTTAGAGGGAAGGCTTGAGTCGGGCTGATAAAGGGCAGCGGGAATCCCCAAGGGTCCCTGGGGTTGGTTTTCCCTTTCCAGGGTGACCTCTTTGTCTTTCCCACCCAAGGTGCTCCCAAAACTTCCTCAAATGGGGGAGGCAGGGAGGGGCACAGATCTTTTTCCTGGGCTCCCGGTCCCGAGGCATCAGAGGGGTCTCTCTTTTCTTCCACCCCTTTATCATCCCCAAAAGGCTCCCATGGCCCACTATTCGCTCTAGAGTCTTTATTCCCTACAGTCTCTTTTGCTATATTTAGGTCCAACATGACTTGTTCTTCATCAAATTTTTCCCATTGTTTTTCTGACTTTGAATTGGGGGTACCCGTATCAGTGACATGCTCCTCGCTCTGTGAAAAGCAGAGCTTGAGGGCCAAAATGGTCAGACAGAACCCTAAGGGGGGCTCCTCACTGTATTGAGCCTCTTGCTGCCTAGCAAGTGTTTGTATTCTATCCCAAGTGTCCCAAGAGAACAGATTGGCCGAAGTAACCCAGGGGGCCAACCGTACAATGGTCCCCCAGACTTTAATGGCCTGAGCGTCAAAAATCTCAAGTCCCCTGCTTATGAGCATATATCTCAGTGCCCTGAGTGCGGGCTCATCAGATTTACCAATGTTATTTCCCATGTTGCCAAGAGAGAATAGAAAGAAAAGTCACTGAGGACAACCACCAAAATTCCTACCGGGAGTGGTGGCGGCCAGAAAGTTGGGCTTGTGGTATGCTTTTGAAACTATGTGCCTGCGTCATTGCACAGAAGTTTTCTTGCTGGGGGTGGGCACCCTAGAGGTTTCTAGCCCGTTCCATGACCCCCTTATCCTGTCACGGGAGTCTTCAAGTGGCAGGTGCCCTAATGGCTTTTAAGTGCCTGACCCGTGCCCACAGGGAAGATTTTAGGCCACGTCCTCAGTTAAGAATGTTTAAAGGAGAGTTTCACCCGGTCGGGCTCTAGTTACTGAGGCTCACTTGTTGCAGGGCCTTCAGAGTCCGCCAGAGTGTAGCCCTAGCCAGGACTCGTCAATTACCTCTGCAACCGTTCACCCGGTCACTGAAACTCTCAAAAAAAAGGAATTAAGGACAGATCAGAAGGAAGATAAGTCAGGAGAGTTTTTTGCTACTTCCCTCAAAGAGGAGGGGGGCCCACCTTGAAGTCCGGCTTACCTCGGGCGATACTCCTCAAGGGGAGCTCCGTGCTGTGACCAGCCTAGGGTCCCTCGTCACTCCTTCTTTCAGAGCCGCACGGTGTCACCACCTCCATCCGTCTGCTTCGCATGCCCCACATTGGGCGCCAGTTTCTGTGGGGGGCGCTCCGCAGAAAGAGAGAGAGGCAGTGGAACTTCCCTCAGCAGAACTGAGGGGTCCCGAGGAAAAGTGAGCCTGCTGTCCGCCAACCCAGCCCCTCGGCGAGCGAGAGACAATCAGACGCGACAGGGGTTCAGTCTAGTGCAGTTCCCTAAGGAGGTTTTAAAACCCTAACGCCCTAGCTGCTCATTGGATCTGTTAAGCTAAAATCTCTGAAAGTAAGACCCATGGATCAGATTGTTTTACAAAAAATTTCTCCATGTGACTTCCATACACTAACAAAACAAGAACTCCTAACCTAATTCTCTTAGAATTGGTTATGACCAGCAATTATTGAGTACAGACTATTTATTATCAGGAGCTACAGAGAGCCACTCCCTACCCTCAATAGGCACTCCATGTCCTGAAGGAGAAAAACATAGTAACACATGGTCATTAAAGGAAAGAACATGCAGTGAGAACACTGAGGAAGGAAAATGTGTCATTACTTCTTTGACAAGACAGGGGAAACAGGAATTAGATCACTGTGAGGCTGAGCAAGGGATTTTCAGAAGGGAAGATTTGAACTGGGGCCAAGGTGAGAAGGGCACTTCTAGGAGATGATATGGCTTGTGCAGAGAATCAGAACCCAATGGAAATTGACCATATCATACAACTCTGATTTTCTCAGAATTAGCATAGAATTATCTAAATAATACCTTCTTGAATAGAGAGCATTTTAGCACTCATCAAGTGATTTAAACACAATTCTTAGAATAACTTGCAGCAACAAAAAGGTCACTTAATGATAAACACACAGAAGGGTAGATCACAAGGAAATTATGTTGAGTGGAAAAAGTCAGTCTCAATATATTCTATACCAGGTGATGTCATTTATATAACATTCTTGAAATGACAGAATTCTAGAAATAGACAACAGATTAGTGGTTTCCAGAGATTAAGGATGGGCAGGAGTGTGTAGAAAGACAGAGATCATTCTGGTGATGGATTACTTCTGTATTTCAATTGCAGAAGTTATATACCAATCTCCTATGTGATAAAATGGCGTAGAAATACACACTCACATGGTACCAATGTCGATGTCCTGGTTTTGACGTGTACTCTAGTTAAAATGGAATCAATGAAGGAAACTGATGAAGAATGCACTGGACCTCTTCATACTGTCATTGCATCTTCTGGTTAACCCATAATTATTTCAAAATGAAAAGTTTTTTTTTTAACGAATAATAAATCAAACTAGGTTGTTGCAAAAGAAAACCCATAATTCTAATACTACTATGATTCTAGAAGACAGTGTAGGACCATGAAAAGAAAAATAAAGCTCACTTTGGTTCTTTTTATTCCTTTACTCTATTTCTCTGTCCTTCCTCTTTATTTTCCTTCTTTCCCCTTCTGTTGTCATACTTCCTCTTTTTCTCTCCTTTCCCAAAATTATATCTAGAAAAAGGCATTTCAAGATTATTCCAAACAACAGAAAGAAGAAAAACAATAATAAAGGTCGTATATGGTAGGGAAAAGTTAGTCTCAGTTGTTACAAGCCCATTCTGAAAATTTAGTTATAGTTTACACAGCAGGACACTCATATGCTGCTTTAGTAATATGCTAACTTTGGGCTAAAATAAGAACCAAGTCGCATCTCAATTGCAATCACTTTAGTTTTTTTAATCTAATGGTAATAAGAAAGAACAAACTTTGGGGATGAGAATAGAAAATCCAGCTTAAATCATAGAGCTTAGAATATTCATATATTTATAAAGGTGATAATAGGTTGATATTTAAAACATGTTTTGCTAAAAATCTGTTCATATAAAAAATATGGAGAGAATGTCTATACTAATTACACTAATATATTCAGTAAAGATAGACACCTGTCTTGTAGCTAAGTCCTCTTGAGAAATTACCTATAAAGCAAATCACATTTTTTCTTTTGACTTCCATGTTAGCAATAAACAATGTTTCTCTAGCAGTTCTTGCCAGTGAGAAGTGGGGCCATTAGATATTTCCCCAAGGATTGGCAGCAGGCTCAGGCCTCACTGCACCTAGACCCCAGTATAAGGACCCCTGTTCTTGACCATAGACAGATATTGAAACTCAGAAAGTTCAGCATTTTCTCTGTAAGTGCTGTCAATAACTCATTCTTTGATCTTTAAATGTCATAGTGTATGGTTTTAAGTAAATAAGAAACATATATCTAAAATCATTTAAAGGGGTGTGAGTTTTGTTCAAACAACAAAAAGGAAACAGAGCTTTTTCTTTTTACAAAAGAAATCACATACTTCAAAAAGCCTAAAAATATCTTTTAATTGAAACACATCTGAATATCCCTTAAGGAAAAGGAAGTAGCTAATTATACTAAGAAATTTAATGAGATTATCACATACCTTAATGGTTCTCGAATCACTGTGGACTTTTTTTTTAATTGCTAGGGAAATCTGTACCTTTGCTGACTAAAGAAAATGGGTAATGGCCCACTAGGTTATTGGAAACCACTTTATTAAGTTCTTCTAACTCAAAGTGATCAAATGAAGTCAAATCATCACAAATCTAGAAAAACAAGTTGTGAATTTAAAGAAGTACTGAGTCTTCCTGGAAGTGAAATATAAAGTAGGTGTGCCAAGAGCTACTTTCAAACAATGAAATGCTGGACCAAATTTCAAATGCTAGGATACATGGGCAGCCTTTAGTACCCGAGTCTTTTGCTGACAGCAATATAATGTGATGTGATGGGAAGCCAAGCTCAGAGTACCCAGAGGATCAACTCTGTCACTGGAGATCTTCTGCAACCTGGCAGGGGCTTTTCTTCCAGACTTTCCTCGTTCTCTCCGGTCCAGCTCTCCTCACTCAATTACCCTTGATTCTCTGTGGTCCAGAGCTCACCCAGGGCTCCCCCTTCTCCATGCCTTTCCCAGAGCAGGTAGTACCTCTGCTGGAAAGGCTTCCTCACTCCCTTCAGCATCCTTTTGTTGAGTGTCTGCTATCTGCCCAAAGCAGGGAAAAAGATCATGTCCACTCCTTGATAGCGCTTAACTGTAAGTGGAGTAAACAGATAATAAACAAAATAATTTTGGATTCTGATAAAAGCTGTCAAGGAAATCAACACAGCAATGTGATAGAGAGTAGCTGGGACAGAAAGGCAGGGCCTCAGGGAAGGCATCTCTGAAAAGATGACATTAAACAGAGAATGGATGAATTAAAAGGAGCCTGCCATGCAAAGAACAAGAATAGAGCTTCCCAGGCACAAGCAGAGAAAATGTGGTGACTCTGTGATGGGAGCCAAACTGGTAAATTTAGGTGATTGAATTGAAACAAAAATGGCCAAAGTATAATAAGGGATCCCAAGTGAGGTCCAAGAGGTAAGATTACATAAGCTCATGTAGCATTATAAGGCCATGTAGAGGAGTTTGTTTTATTTTTAGTGAGATTGGAAGTCATTAAAGAATTCAAAGCATAAGAGTAATGTTATCAAATTTATATTTTAAAAACTTTACTCTGGCTTCAGTAAAGAGAAAGCATTTAAATTTGGGGCAGGGGAGGGGAAATAGGAGAAGGAAGATCTACTAGGAAGTTATCACCATAGACCAGGTAAGAGAGGATGGTGACTTGGACCAAGGGATTATGGTGGAGGTTGAATAAAGTAAATGGATTATAATACTAATTTGAAGGCAGAATCAACACTCACAGAAGGAGTGGTCATGAAAGACAAAAGGGCAAAAGAGGCAAAAGAATGACTTTTGATTTGGAGACTTGAAAACAGAAATGATGGCACCAAGTTATGAGATGGGGAAACCTGGGAAAGAAAGATAGGGAGGGAAATAGGAATAATGTTGGACATTGTAATATCTGTAGAACACCCAAGTGTAACTGTCTAGGGGTGGTTTTCATGAATATGGATCATAAAGCAGAGGATGAGTTCCAATCACCTCTGATGAAACCCCACCATTCAGTTCTCTATCTAGGTTTAAATGTTTATATCTGTAGGGCAAAGTTCCACTTTTCTAGGAAACACTGACACATATGTACAAAGAGGTGTGTGCCAAGATATGTATTGTAACACTGTGATAGCAAAAACTGAGATCAACTTAAGTATTCACAGTAACAAAGGAGTGCTTTACAAGCTGCAGTACTTCTATAGTATAAAGTCTCTGACACAAATTGATGGAGAGTCCTAGTGTTGTGAAATGAGATCACAGTACCATACTTTCTAGTAAAAAGAAGTCAAGTATAGAATTACATATGATATTCATGAGAAATTTAGTGGCCTTGTACAAAGATAAATACATATGTAATCAAATCCATAACGACTTTACTACATAAAATTACATGTAAGGTAGAGAAGAGGAGGTGAGTGGGGAATCAAACTTGGGCTTTTCATTCTGCTTAAACATGGCTTGAATTTTTACCAAAAATATATATAATATATAATTTTAATATGTTAAATAATCCCCAACCCAGTAAGTCCTACCCATTGACTTCAAAAATAAATGAATGCTACTCCCTTATTTCTAAGGCTTCCCAGGTAGCACATTGGTAAAGAATCCACCTTCAAAACAGGAGATGTGGGTTTGATTCCTGGGTCAGGAAGATCCCCTGGAGAAGGAAATGGCAACCCATTCCAGTATTCTTGCCTAGGAAATCCCGTGGACAGAGGAGCCTGGCAGGCTACAGTCCATGGGGTCACAAAAAGTCGGGCACAACTTAGCGACTAAACAACAACCCTCCCTATTTTATAGAAGAGTGGAACAAGGCCCAGAGAAGTTGAAGGAGAGCTGGTTGAGGCTGAGCTCCGGTTTCCAGCTAAACTGGACTGAACTAGACTAGACTGCACACCTGATAGAGACATTAACTGTGTCCCAGTCAGCTCAGCCTGTCAGGCTGCTATAACATAATACCATAGAATAGGTGGCTTATAAACATCAGACATTTATTTCTCACAGTTCTGGAGACTGGAAGTCTAAAATCAGACTGCCAGCAAGGTCGGTTTCTGTGACAGCACATCTTTCCAGATGTAGACTGCCAAACGTTCATTGTATCCTCACATGGAGGAAAGAGGACTAGCAAGATCCCTGGGGTCTTGTTTATAAAGGCACTGACCACATTCATGAAGACTCTACTCTCATGACCTAACCACCTCTCAAACACTTCCACCTCCTAATACCATCACGTGAGGGGTTAGGATTTGAGCATATTAATTGGGGGTGGTGGGGACCAAAATTTATCCATCACAACATGTTAGTGTATTTTGTTAGCACATGTGCAGGTTTCAGTTCAGTTCAGTTCAGTCACTCAGTCGTGTCCGACTCTTCGCAACCCCATGAATGGCAGCACGCCAGGCCTCCCTATCCATCACCAACTCCCGGAGTTCACCCAAACCCACATCCATCGAGTCGATGATGCCACCATCCAACCATCTCATCCTCTGTCGTCCCCTTCTCTGCCTGCCCCCAATCCCTCCCAGCATCAAAGGCTTTTCCAATGAGTCAACTCTTCGCATGAGGTGGCCAAAGTACTGGAGTTTCAGCTTTAGCATCCTTCCTTCCAAAGAAATCCCAGGGCTGATCTCCTTCAGAATGGACTGGTTGGATCTCCTTGCAGTCCAAGGGACTCTCAAGAGTCTTCTCCAACACCACAGTTCAAAAGCATCAATTCTTCGGCACTCAGCTTTCTTCACAGTCCAACTCTAACATCCATACATGACCACTGGAAAAACCATAGCCTTGACTAGACGGACCTTTGTTGGCAAAGAAATGTCTCTGCTTTTTAATATGCTATCTAGGTTGGTTTAGTTTCACTTAATAAGCATATATCTATCTGTAAGGTATGGATTTTGAGGATTAAATGTTTGCAGATATTCTATGTAACAAGAATAGATGTATATTTCTCTCTAGCTATAGAAGTAAGAAGGGATGGATCTAAGGAATTTAGAGTAAGCCATAAACTTCTTGAATAAGTAGGAATTCCACCCGAACAGGAAGCACTGATCAGAACCTGGAATGACATATACACCAGATAGAAAGAGAATCTAACATTTTGGGGTAAATTGATGGACTAGCCATATATCCTAAGGAAATAACTTACTCTAAAGACCCACTTTGGGGAATTCCCTAGTGGTCTCAGATTTCTTGAAATCCACCTGCCGGGGCAGGGGACAAAAATTCAATCCCTGGTCTGAGAGGAACCCACATGTTGCAAGTAACATGTCACAACTACGCCTGCAAGCAGCAGCTACTGAAGCCCCCGCACTCTAGAGCCTGAGCTCTTTAACAAGAGAAGCCCCTGCAATGAGAGGCCTGGACACCACAGCTGGAGAGCAACCCCCTCTCACCATAACTGGAGAAAGTCTGCAAGCAGCAAGGAAGACCCAGCCCCAAAAGTAATTAAATAAAAGTAAAGACCCACTTCCCTCCCCATTACATCCTGAGAGATGATGCCTCTCTTTATAACTACTCACTAAGTGAAGACTTGAAGGTATAAGGACTTAATAGTAAACTGAGGCAGAATTTTCTTGGGACTTTGTAGGGTCATAACTGCTTGACACCCTCTACCAAAAAGTGTTCAAGTCAGAAGACAATCAGCATATGTTTTCGGGTTTATTAAACAAATGTCACTACAGAAAGAAACATTCTGTTATTAGAAATTTGTATGCACTTAATGTAATTAAAATAGTTTTATTGCAATGAAAATAAATTTCACTGCCTGGATGGCTTTTAAGTCTAAGAAATATATCAGCTCACCCATCAAGTCTTCCTTGCTGTCACCAGCAAGGTATGATTCTTACAAGCTTTCTCCTGCCTCAGTTCCTAAAATGCGTCCTTTGTATCATTCAAGCCACTTGGAGTGTTCTGTGGCGGCAACTGTGAATATGTCTTCTCTCCCATATCTGGTGTTAGTTTCTGCAGCCCAGGAACCTTATCTTATTCATGGTTGTGTATTTTGCAGTATCTATTGTAGACATCTGAAATTTGTAGATAGTAAGGAAATGCAATTTGAAAATGTTTAAAAGCAAGCAGATTGTAAACCAAAAGGCTTAGAGTTGATGGCACATAATATCATGTACTTATCTTCTCCATAGCCATTTAATTACATATTTAAAAATCAATGGACATCAAGGACAGTCCTGAAAAGGATAAATTTCTAAAGCCTTGGACTGTTGAGAAAGGCAGTAAGAAGGAGGGGCAGTGCCTCCTTGTTATTTCACGTTTTTCACTACTTCTTAACCTGAATAACCCATATGTTTCAGGCTTTTGCATCTACACACAGCTACAGAAACCCACTTCCTTACAAAGTCCTCCCCCTCCCATCACCATTCCCAAATGGGCATCTCAGGTGAACCCATAAACACTCTGGGGGCTTCCTAGATGGTGAAATGGTAAAAGAAGCCACCTGCCAATGCAGGAGACCCAAGAGACGTGGGTTCAACCCATGGGTTGAGAAGATTCCCTGGATTTAGGAAATGGCAACCCACTCCAGCATTCTTGCTGGAAAAGTCCATGGATGAGCCTGGTGGGCCTCAGTTCACAGGATCACACAGAGTCGGACACAGCAGAGCAACTGAACATGTACACATAAGCATCTCTACCAGTTAGTCCGCTGCCCACAGAGCTCCTTGAGGCCCCTCTTCTCTGCCGTAACTGCTTCAGTCCTCCACCAAGGCTCCTAAGCCCTTTCTCTTCAGGCTCCCAAGCTGCATTTTCAAGCTACCAGATGCATAAGGAGATAACAGGAGGCTTCCCTGGCAGTCTGGTGGTTACGACTCTGCACTCCCAATGCAGGGGGCGAAGATTCCATCAGTCCTTGGGGAACTAAGACCCACATGCCAAGCAATGCAGCCAAATATAAATGATTAATTTTTAAAATGTTTAAAAAGAGAGAGATAACGGGTCCTCATAGATGCTGAGGAACCTGCCTCATTTCTCCACACCACATTGCTGCTGCTAAGTCACTTCAGTCGTGTCCGACTCTGTGTGACCCCATAGACAGCAGCCCACCAGACTCCCCCATCCCTGGGATTCTCCAGGCAAGAATACTGAAGTGGGTTGCCATTTCCTTCTCCAATGCATGAAAGGGAAAAGTGACAGTGAAGTCGCTCAGTCGCCACACCACATTAGGGTAAGGTAAGGTAAGGTGAAGTCGCTCAGTCATGTCCGACTCTTTGCGACCCCGTGGACTGTAACCTACTAGGCTTCTCTGTCCATGGGATTCTCCAGGCAAGAATACTGGAGTGGACTGCCATTTCCTTCTCCAGGGGATCTTTCCGACCCAGGGATCTAACCCAGATCTCCCGCACTGGAGGCAGATGCTTTAACCTCTGAGCCACCAGGGAAGCCACACCACACAACATTACTCGAGTTCACAAAAGGTCTCATGCATTGGTCTCCTGAAGAACTTCAGAAAAATAGTTCCTTCTCTTTCTATGTGGAGTCCTAACATTTCTCCTCATCCCTCCATCTGCTAGGTGCATATGCAGACCACTTCTTCATTCTCTTTCAGAAGAAAGAATAATCCCTTAAGAAAAGTCATGCTTGGAGAACATGCTCTTATCTCTGTTGCTACTGCTAAGTTGCTTCAGTTGTGTCCAACTCTGTGTGACCCCATAGACAGAAGCCCACCAGGCTCCCCCGTCCCTGGGATTCTCCAGGCAAGAACACTGGAGTGGGTCGCCATTTCCTTCTCCAATGCACGAAAGTGAAAAGTGCTCTTACCTCAGCTATGCCCAAAAGCTCTTAAACAGGACCTCTCTCTACATCAGCCATTCGTTGTTTTAGGTCCTGCCTCATCCCACACTGACTGGCTACAGAAGCAGCACTTGCTTGCTCAGTCATGTACAACTCTTTTCAATGCCATGGACTGTAGCCCACCAGACTCCTCAGACCATGGGATTTTCCAGGCAAAGATATTGGAGTGGGTTGCCATTTCCTCCTGCAGGGGATCCTCCTGACACAGAGATTGAACCTGAGTCACTTGCCTTGGCAGGCAGATTCTTTACCACTGCAGTAC
Organism: Redunca redunca; assembly: GCA_006410935.1. Taxonomy (NCBI): domain Eukaryota; kingdom Metazoa; phylum Chordata; class Mammalia; order Artiodactyla; family Bovidae; genus Redunca; species Redunca redunca. The sequence continues at coordinate 287,019 of SJYQ01096370.1, forward strand.
CTCGGGATCAGCATAAAGCCTCAAAATCCTCTGAGAAGTCATCCCAAAGGACTCTGAGCCTAGAGACTGAGAATCTTACTCATTCCAGTCCCCTCTCAGTGTTCATGTGGGCAAGTCATCCTGCTGCATCCACAGTTCTGGTTCTGCCACATGGAGTGAGACTTAATGAAGAAGTGTGAGAGTATTGGAAGAGACCTGGTTTCTGTGAACTCCATGGTCCCCACTCTTGTTCCACTCCCTTCACTTGTTCCTCAGTGTTCCTATCTGTGTATAAGTTTGTTGAACTTGGTAATCATGTAGACATAGTAAGAATAAATGACAGCTTATCCAATAGAAGTACTAAATATTCATTTTTGGCACCTTACCTGCCTCCTGAGAAACCTATATACAGGTCAAGAAGAGAACCAAACATGGAACAACAAACTGGTTCAAAACTGTGAAAGGAGTGCATCAAGGCTGTATATTGTCACCCTGTTTATTTAACTTATATGCAGAATACATCATGTGAAATGGTGGGTTGGATAAAGCACAAGCTGGAATCAAGATTGCTGGGAGAAATATCAATAACTTCATATATGCAGACAACACCACCCTTATGGCAGAAAGCAAAGAAGAACTAAAGAGCCTCTTGATGAAAGTGAAAGAGGAGAGTGAAAAAGCTGGCTTAAAACTCAACATTCAGAAAGCTAAGATCATAACCTCCAGTCCCATCACTTCATGGCATATAGATGGGGAAACAGTGGAAACAGTGACAGACTCTATTTTCTTGGGCTCCAAAACTCACTGCAGATGGTGACTGCAGCCATGAAATGAAAAGACACATGCTCCTTGAAAGAAAAGCTATGACAAATTTGGACAGCATATTAACAAGCAGAGACATTACTTTGCCAACAAAGGTCCATATAGTCAAAGCTATGGTTTTTCCAGTAGTCATGTACGGATGTGAGAGTTGAACCATGAAGAAGACAGAGCACCAAAGAATTGATGCTTTTGAACTGTGGTGTTGGAGAAGACTCTTGAGAGTCCCTTGGACAGCAAGGAGATCCAACCAGTCAATCCTAAAGGAAATCAGCCCTGAATATTCATTGGAAGGACTGATGCTGAATCTGAAGCTCCAATCTTTTGGCCACCTGAGGCAAACAGCTGACCCATTAGAAAGATCCTGATACTGGGAAAGACAGAAGGCAGGGGGAGAAGGGGGCAACAAAGGGCGAGATGGTTGGATGGATCACCAACTCAATGGACATGAGTTTGAGCAAGCTCCAGGAGGTGGTGATGGACTGGGAAGCCTGGCATGCTGCAGTTCATGGAGTCACAAAGATTTGGACAGGACTGAGTGGCTGAAAAACAACAACAATCATCTGGCTCTAGTTTCATATCATTTGGTCAATTGGACTGAACTTAGATAATCTCATGCTCATTCATGTATTCAATGTTTGAGCCCATTTAAGACGATACAACCCCCAAAATACTAATGTCAGAAGTCCTATGCATATCCATTTAAGAAAAGAAAATGGCTTGCCGCATGCTCACCTACAGCACTAGACAAAGTCAGGGCTGAGAACCAACTAACTCAGTAGGAGCAACATTTGTTGTTGCTGGTGGAATATCAAACTTGTAGTAGAAATTCAATAGCCAAGGAACAATTTCTTGCAAGCCATGATCTTTCCTTGGCTGAAGAAATACACTGAAGCACTGGGGTTTATCTGACACTCAGGGAAACTCATGTGAAAGGAATAATAGAGCCAAGGATTGCATTACAAAGTAGCAAAAACCAATCCCTGATTTGAGCTGCAGGAGGTCTATCCAGGGCACATGCATATATGTGATAAACTGCACCCCTTCTCTCAATGAGAAGTTAGGCTCAAATTCATTGCATTAATTTCGTTGAATTACAGTCTGGGCAAGATAATAGTCATGGGGTTGAATGGAAAACCCTAGTGATATTGCATGTTCATTGACAGGCTTCTGATAGACCTAGGAGCAATTTTTTCCCCCTAGGCCATATCTTTTATAGCCAATCTCAGGCTTTTCACCAGAGTTTAGGAATTCAAGATATATTCAGTGGTTACCCACATTCATCCTCTTTCCCCAGCACAATTTTTCACACTTTCTTAAGACTCCTCTAAGCATCATCCAACTTAGGAGAATATATTTAAGTGGCAGGGAACTCATGACTCTTCAGTCAATAGCCTTTGTTTTTTTGGATGGCTTCAAAAGTCAGAAAATTCTTAAGAAGTCCGAGTCCAAAATCTGTTTCCCTACCTAGGTTCCAAAAGTTTACCTTAAGTTATAAACTCTTAGCCTACCTCATCACACATTATGAATACTTGGTAAATATTAAGTATATTAATGGAGCTTCCCAGGTAGCTCAGTGGTAAAGAATCCACCTGCAATGCAGGAGCTACAGGAGACCCAGCTTCCATCCTCAGAAGATCCCTGGAGAAAGAAAGGGCAACTCCCTCCTGTATTTTTGCCTGGAGAATCCCGTGAACCTGGTGGGCTGCAGTTCATACAGTCGCAAAGGATCAGACATGACTGAAATGACTTAGCATGCAAGTATATTAATACTAATATTAATATAAATACTAAGTCTGACATGAGTATCATCCTGAAGTAGTTCACTAGAGCATATTAAGGTCATGGATGTTGAGAGCTGAGGTGAAGGGTAACCTGGGGTAAATTATTCTGTAAGCCTCAATTTCTTCACCCATAAAACGTGTAAAGAATAGATACTCCCTTAATTATTATTTCTGACCCCCAAGTTAGGATTCCTTATAGAGAAGTACATAAAGGCAAAACATCTTTGCCATTTCTGAACTCTGCTCTGTGAGGATGTCTAGAACCTAAATGAATTGGGCCTCTTTGAATGCAGGTGAAAGAAAACCAATTCAAATTAATTAAAGTAAATGAAAATTATTAGGAAGACTGGCAAAAGACTTTCAGAACTTAAGGAAGTGTTGACTTTGGAAAGTGAAGAAACTTCTGGGGTTCATGGGCATTCTGTCTAGAGTACTGCCACTAATGCAATGTGATTGCAATGACGGCCAGTCTCTATCTTTATTGTCCTTAGCTTTAAATGAGACTGAGAGACATACAGAGAGAGAATAGATGGACCCAGCTTGGGTCCAGTGTCCACCCATGGACCAATTTGTGAGAGATGGAAGATTACCTGCTTTGTGTAACTCCAGTTGAGACCTCTTCCCCTGGCACGAGGGGCTCTAAATAAAGAATCTAGAGCCACTGTGAGCAGAACAGCTGTCCCAAGAAGCTCATATTACTTTCCACTATGTGGCTTTTTCAGCAGATTGTGAGTTTCTATTAGCCAAGGACTGTCAATTTCACCTTTATCCAGTATTTTCAAACACCTTCCTAGACTTTTGTGTAGTATGTACCCAATAAACATTCCTGGAATTGAATATATTAGATCTGCCATTTCTCCTTGACCCAGGCATACCAACCCAAGCTGAGAACAAATGAGATCCAAAGAACAAAAAAGAGATCCTTTTGGTCACTTGGAAAACATACATCACACTCAAGTAATGCAACCTGGCTCATACGTAAGTAACACATACATCTTGGCTCCAAGAAAAGCTGTCCTCATTGTGCTTCTCTCTCCAGCTTCCTGGAAGGATAGGGCCCTTCTTCCTCAGGCAGCCTTTCTCTTGGAAATGTCTCCTTCTGACAGCCTGGCACTGGCCCACAGCTCTGTCTTCTGTGGTGAAAACGGAGCCCTGCTGTGCTCGGGTCATTAGGACTCTCATCTTCCCTCCTCATACGACAGACATCAAGAGGACAAGTTCTCGCCTCCTGAGAGAAAGCCCCAATTAAATATGTTCATCAAAGCTCTGTGATTCTCTGGCTTTCTTCAAATACATAACAAAAATGAATCACTTTCTGCTGACCTGACGCATGGCCAGGGAGCGCTTGGCCCTGGCCGAGGTGTGGGCTGCCTGCCAGAACCTTGTGGGAGGTACCAGGAGATGTTCACTGTCAAATGCCAGACTTTCAGTGCTGCCCCTCCAGCTGGTTATCAGACGCTGGCAACTGCATAAAGAACCCTGAACAGAATATCACAGTTTACCCAGAATCAAAAGATTGATAACAAATTAAGGTGAAATTGAGTTCAAATCTGCCCCCTTCCAGCTGCTAACTGGCCACGTTAACCATGCCTGTCTCTAAGTACAGGCCGTAATGCAGTGCGGTGGGGAGGAGGCACAAGACGGGGATCAGAGCCCCTCAGTTGGCCCACATGCATTTTGTCACTAACTAGTTTTCTAATCTTTGAGCTTCGAGTGCCTGGTGTGAAAAGAAAATGTGGTGTATTTGTGTAGCTGACTCACTTCTTATACAGCAGAAACTAACACAACGTTGTAAAACAATTATACCCCAATTTTTTTTTAAAAAAAAAGAAGAAGATATTGCTAAGACCTTGCAGTTCACAAGCTTCATTTTAAGGTATGGTCCCAACAAATTTTACTACCATTGACACAGCCATCATTATTAGCCAACATTTGGAAAATATTTACTCTTTTTCAGACACTCTGTACTTATACATTGTGGATAAATTCACTTAACACTTTGAAAGAATTTAGTAATATCATTCACCCTATTTTACAGATATTTTATAGAAACTTGGATTTAAAGAGTGAAATAACTTGGCCACGGTTACATCAGCCAGTCAGGGACAGAGCTTCAGAACTCAAGCTTTTCACACCTGTGGTACCCCTATAATGTCTCAGGTACCAAAACCAATACGGCCACCCTTAGCTTCCTTCTTGGTCTCCTCTGCCTCAAACACTTGTTTTCTCATCCTATATACATAATTTCATCTCCATCAATTTGGTTCACTGTTTCTGAACTCACTGACCATTTCTGAAGACTTAATTCCACTTAAAAATAAACCTATCGCTGCCTTCTAAAAACCACCAAGATAGAGCTAGTCTGTGTTTGCTCTGATTTCCATAAACTCACCCATCTATAATTTTCACTGGCAAAGATTGTGTTGCCTCATTAAGTTATTACTTTCAATGTTATCATTTATCTCTTGATCATCTTTTGCTGTTTACCTCCCATCTCACCAATCAGATTGAATACCTTGAGGATGAGCACATGGATTGTATTTCTTTGATCTCCTCTTAGCTCCTGGCATGATGCCTTGCAATGTTAACTGGGTTTGGTGTAGCTTCTCTTTCAACTTCAACTACACTCCTCATTAGTCAGTGTCTATATGGCTATAGGCATCCTCTTTGGAAACTATGGTGTTAGAATTGTCAGCCAGATCCTGATGACTTTCACTGTGCATGTAAGGCTGGGAAAGGGCACCCTGACCTATGCCCATGCCAGCTGAGGTGTGTTACTTGTGCCAGAGCCTCACCATGTCTGTATAGCTCTGTGTGTGTGATGGTATCAGAGCAAGCTTTTCTGATGAGGCCAGCCAAGAAAAAACAGCTGGCAAATGTAGAAAAGATGGTACCAGGTGCATGGCCCACTTAAATCAGCCTTCTGTGCCAGCTTCACATTTTGTATCAAGGCCTATGATGAGAGTCAGAGTGACTATATCTTTTCTCCTCTCCAGAAGCTGGTCTGTGGCTGCCAGGTTCATAATGGTCATCTGTTGGGTTGTCTACAACACCTGCAACTCAGACAACAAAATCCAGAGGTTGCCAAGATCTTGGAACTCCCAGGGTATAGTAACAATGCCAAGAGCTGAGGGGGTAATGAATGGCCAAAGTATCTCATCACCTCCTCTTGGAGTTTCCAACACACTGATGCTGAAGGAAAGCTGAAAGCTTTTCCAGGTGCATTGTATTTTATAAACCATGTATTTCAACAAAGAGAAGGGACATAAAATGATTCAGCAAATTATGAAGAGCTCAGTAATTATCAGGAAGGATGATGTCCTTTTATTGCTTCTACAATACCAAGTTATTAACAATTCCCAGTGTGCTTTGAATAGTCAGCTGCCCCCAAGTTTCAGTGAAACTGACGAGGGATAGCTTTGGCTACAGCAAAAAGAGAAGGTTCTAACCATAGTTTACAAATTTCACTCCTTCTAAGACTGCTTTAAGGAGGTGGTGAGAAGAGAGGGTTCTGAACAGGGTAAATGATACCACCAAGAGTAAATATAAAAACATTTGTATTGTTGTTTAAATCTCTGTAAAGATAATTCACATTTTAAAACAAAAATAATAACAAACGGTGGGACGTATAACATATGCAGAAATTAAATGTATGACAACAGTAGCACAAAGGCCAAGAGGGGAGAAATGGAGGTATACTTTTATAAAGTTTGATACCTGCTAAGAAAGAGTATAATATCATTTGAGGACAAGCCAGAGAAAGTTTAAGATAAATAATATAAATCCTAAAGAAGCCATTAAATAAAATGCCAAGTTATAACTAATTTGGCAAGAAATCATATAGTAAAATAGAATCTTAAAAAAATATTCATGTAACCCAGAAGAAGACAAAAAAAGGGGAGAACGGAAACAAAGGACAGGACAAATTGATGTGAAAGAGCAAGGTAGATTTAAATCCAAACATGTCAATATCATATTAAATGTAAACGATCTAAACAGCCCAACTGGAAGTCAGAAATTGCCATCTTGGATTTAAAAAGCGAGACCCAAACATATGTTGCATGCAAGGAACAAAATGGAAACATAAATACATTGAAAGTAAAAGCATGGAAAAGATAAACCATGACAACATTAAATGGAGAAAAAAAAGATGGTGTGGGTTGATTAATAGGAGACCAGGAAGATTTCAAAGCAAAGAATATTACTGGGGATAAAAAAGATCATTTCACAATGATAAAGGGACCAACCTATAGCAGAGCTGAAAAACTGATAGAACTACAAGAAGAAATAGTTCAGTTCAGTTCAGTTGCTCAGTCGCTCAGTTGTGTCCGACTCTGTGACCCCATGAATAGTTTAATCATAGAAAGTGTGTTGTCTATATTGTAATTAAATTAAAAATAAATAACATAAAATTCTGGAAATTCTCCAGGTATTTGGAAACTGAATAACACGCACCAAGCTCACTCCTGCCTCAGTGCTTTTGAACCTATAGTTTCCTCTGTCTTAGATAGTTAACCTTTCACATAACTGACCCATCCTTTCCTTTCAGGTCACCACCTCAGGGAAGCCTTCCTAGATCCTCATAGATGAAGTCACTTCCCTATTTCATCCTGTTGCAGCTCCAAATGCTATTACATACCTTCACTCTTCCTTTCCTAAAAGTTCATCACAATCTGTAATGATCAATTTTTATTGCTTACCTACTGTCTACTTCCTACAGCATATAAACTTTTTTAAAAGTACATGAATATTAGATCCAACTCTTTTATGGTAAAATATACACAATATAAAAGTTACCATTTTTAACAGCATATAAACTTTCTGAGGGCAGGAACCTGATTAGATTTTTCTGTACTCCTGTGCCAAGAAGAGTATGAGCAAGTCCTAAGAACTTAAAATCTATTTGTTGAATTGATGAATGGAACATTAAAAGGAGGATAATTCCTACCCTGCCTGTTTTACAGAACTCTTAAAAAAAATGACACAGAAACACTACCGACTCAGAAATAGAAAGGTATTGATGTTTTTATTATTTCCAGTACAATACATCTCAGAGTGCAATGCTGATTAGGTAATGAACACAGATGAAATTGGGCCAGACGGATGAGGACAGCTTTCCTCAAGTAGGCGCAGAGTCTAAATTACTGCAAGGAATTGTATCTTGCCTGCCTGCATATGTCTGAATCTAACTTTGAGCTCTTTCCCCTCGTGGCTTCACAGGTAATAATTTCACTGCTGTCTTATTAAGGATGTGCTTTCCCTTCCCCTCAGAAGAGCAGACGGGGTTGGCATTTCTGAAGGAGCAGCCAAGGAACATAACTCTAGGCACAGCTAGAGAATTTTGATGACTCTGTGTTTTTCCTCGAAGGGCTCGCAGTTTGCAGATCTTCTCCTCTGCATTTAAATAATGACAGTATTCAGTTACATCTGTGTGTGTGTGTGTGTGTCTGTGTGTGTGTGTGTGTTGTGTGTATACATTCTCTTCCCTTATAGGTTATTACAAGATATTCAGTAGAGTTCTCTGTGTGGTACAGTAGGTCCTTGTTGCTTATCTAGTTTACATACAGTAGGGTGTATCTATTAATCCCAAACTCCTAATTTATCCCTCTCTCTCTTTCCCCTTTGGTAACCATAAGTTTGTTTTCTATGTCTTTGCATCTATTTCTATATACCTACACCTGAAACTAACACAACATTGTAAACCAATGATACTTTAATAAATAAATAAATAAAAATTTGTTTAAAATGTTGAAATTTAAAAAAAAATAATGACAGTACTGAGGCCAAAGTAATCACGAATCCGTGAGGAGGCGCCTCAATGTTACTAAGAGTAGGGGGCCTCACTCACGCCTTGCATCCTTGAGGCTTGCCAGAGGAAACCGACTTTTTCATGAAACGTGAAGGCAAAATGCCTTTCCTAGACAAGTGCCACGAATAGAGATAGGAATATTGGTGGTGGGATAGGAGGTAAGTAAGAACCCTAGATTCGTAGGTGCAAAAGACAGATTCAAACAGGAAAAAAAAAAAGTAAACAAAAGGATGTGTGAACCAACAAGAGGCAATTTGGGTGGTAAGAAGAATCTTGAAGAGTGTCAGAGAAAGATGGGTTCCACCTCTGAACCTCATTGTGTGATTCTGTACAAGTTCTTTCCCATTATAACTGGGTTTGATCTTCCAGGGGAAAAAATGAGAAACTTGGATGAAATAATCTATCAGTTCCTCTCTGGTTCTGCTATTCCAGAAATGAACATTTCTGCTGTTCCAGAAATGAAACTTAAATTCTTTCTGTGAAAATCACAGAGCAGAAGTCAGAGAGAGCCTTTGACTGCATTTGTTTAATCACCTTAACCTCACTGAGAAGTTAGAACTTAAGACTCTCCTGATTTCATTTAGTCTAGTTTTTCCAGTCAAGGTTCTTATTGGCAGAATTGGGGGTGGGACACCACCTGTGACAGATTTAAGTTAAAAAGGAGCTCATGCAAAGGCTAGTGAGTACCTCACAGAATCAAAGGAAGCCTGAAGAAACAAGAGGGAATGTGGGGCCTGGGACCAGCCAGAACCACAGCCATCAAGTTACCCATCTGATGCCCTGCAGTCCCCACAATGCCTCTGGACTACTGGCTGCCAAGCGGGCACCACCATTCTCTTCAGCCCTGACACAGGAGATTACACTGGTCAATCCTGGAAGCTTCAGCAGCTGCTGCCATCACCTGCCTCTGGAACAGGCCCATGGCTGGACCTGAACCAAAGGAGTCACAAGCTCCCAATTTGGTCTCTGCAGATGGGATAAATGGTCGTTGCTTCTATCAGTAACCTAGTTCTAGGCCCAGGAGAAGTGGGAAAGTGAATATTTGGATTTTTCAATGTCTGTGGCAGAAGGCATGTTCCCTCTCTTAAGATTTGTGAACTGAAAAACTCTCCCACAGTTGCAGGGCTTCAGATACGTTGCAGTCACACACACAAAAATAAGCAGTTGAAGCATCTGAAGTATGTACCAGTAGGAAAAGAACATGTCTCCATAGAGTGCCTGAAATCATCTAGGACTCCAACTTCTATTCATGAAACCTAGGCCTGAACAACAGACTGCAGCCCACCTCATGCAGCCCCTTTTGTTCTCCAGATGAGAAAGCAAGGCTGTAGAGTGGGACAGTAACCAGCCCAAGTTCACAGCTGGATCAGAACTCAGGTTTCCTATTTGGGGACCAACTGTCTTTCCAGTGATTCAGGCTGCCTTCCAAGACAAAGAACAGAGTCCCTTCTCTGTCAGATTAGATGCAATGACAAATGTTCATAAAACATTTTTATTTACTTATTTATTTTTGGCTGTGCTGGGTCTTTGCGCTGGGTTTTCTCTAGTTGGAGCAAGGGGGGAGGGGCTACTCTCTAGTTGCGGTGTGCGGGGCTTTGCATTGCAGTGGTTTCTCTTGTTGCTGGGCACGGGCTCTAGTATGCACAGGCTTCAGTAGCTGCAGCTTGCAGGTTTCATGCCCCACAGCGTGTGGAATCTTCCCAGACCAGGGACCAAACCCATGTCCCCTGCACTGGCAGGATGATTCTTAACTTCTGAACCACCAGGGAAGTCCATATTTACTTTTACACCTTAGCTTGATTTGACTTGTTGTGAAGATTTAAAGGTAAAACAGATGTAGTTATGATTGCTCCCACTCAAGATTCAGATTCAGTTTGTATTTATTAACCACCTATTACTCGGGCAGACATTGAGATGGTGTTTTCCTTAATGTAGCAGGAAGTTTAGGGATCTGTTTGGGCCTGAGGAACACCTGGTGATGGCGACTAGTGCACAGAAGAGCTCTTCTTACCATCTGCCACCTCTGTTTCCCTCTCATCATTGTTTTATTCTTTTCAATAGACACTTCTGCATCTGGTCCTCTCAGCTGAAAACAAGATCTGCAACAGCTGTGGAAAGTTATGTTACAGAGTCAGTAAATGACCCTGGTCCCTTGGTCCCAGTACCAAATTCCTAAGGAAGAAACAATCAGCCCAGAATATCCATCCTTAGACCATCAACAGAAGCCAGGGAATCAGAACCACACTGTATAACACAGCTGCTCCCAGAGTAACTATCGGGATGTGGAGGGCACTCCAGGAAAACCTGAGACATGCTTAGATAAAATATTAGTGATTCCAGAACAGACACAGGAATTAATTTAACATTCACAGCAGCCCCATTCATTCATTTATTCATTAAATATTTATTGAACACTGCTGCTTTCTACCTCCTATCTCAGATAATAGGGATATAGCAGTGAGCAAAATAAGCAAAAAAGACAGAAAAAGGTATAAACAAGGAAATATACTGTGCATCAGATAGGGGAAAGTGCCATGGGAAAAATAAAACAGGAATAAGGATGGGGGTGAGTATATGTGCACATACATACAATTTTATGAAGCATTGATGGGGAAGGCCTCATTTAGAAGATAATATTTGAGTTGAATTTTGGAGAAATAGAGCAAGTCATGAGGCCATGAGGTAAGAGCATTCCTGGCAGAAATACAGCAAGTGCAAAAAAAAAAAAAAACACTGAAGGAAAATAATCCCTCAGGCTGAGATGTGCCTTGAGTGTTCGAGAAATAGCCAAGGGGTTGAAATGACTCTATCAGAGAATAAGAGAAAGAGTGTCAAGAGATGATGTCCCTGAGGTGAGAGAAGTCAGGTGATGCATGGCCTTGGGCGCTTTGAGGACTTTGGCTTTTGCTCTGAGTGAAATGGGCTTCCCTGGTGACTCAGATGGTAAAGAATCTGCCTGCAATGTGGGAGACCCAGATTTGATCCCTGGGTCAGGAAGATCCCCTGGAGAAGGAAGTGGCAACCCACTCCAGTATTCTTGCCTGGGAAATCCCATGGACAGAGGAGCCTGGCAGACTACAGTCTGCGGGTTCGTGAAGAGTCAGACATGAGTAACACACCTGAGTCAAATGGAAATCCATTCAAAGGTTTAAAGACTAGAAGTAACATAATCTCATGCCTGTCTATTGTGTTGAGAAGGTGCTAGGAAAGCAGAGTGGTAGTAAGCTGGCAGTCAAATTTTGAATTTATTTTGTAAAAAGAACTGACAGGTTGTGCCAATGGATTGGATACAAGGGATGAGAAAGAGAGGGGACTTAATGATGAGCAACTAGAAAGGCAGAGTTAGCATGTACTACAATGGGCAAGACTAGAAGAGAGGCAGGTCAGTGAGGTGAAGGGAACTAAGAATCCAGTTGAGGACACGTTAAGCCTGAGATGCTGTTTAGACATCCAAGTGGACATTGAGAGGGCAGTTGGCTAAATGAACATTGAGTTCATGCGGGAGACTCTGCTGGAGATAGAGATTTTGGAATTGTCAGTTCATAGATGGTGCTTAAAGCCCTGAAACTGAATGATATCACCTTGAAAGTGAATATCAACAGAGAAGAAACGAGGGCAGAGGAGTTTCAGAGTAGTCCCCAGGGTAGGTTAAATCAGAGAGCGAAATGTATATGAGATATTGAAATCAAGAAATATGATTAGGAATAGGCGTAAGTGAAGTAATTCACCTTAGATCTGGTGAGTGGACGAGCCAGACCGATTGCAAGGACTTGGCGATCCTCAAAACCTCCTGGTGGAGCCATTAATGCTAATATCTTCTCTGCCTTCTGGCCTTCATTTTCCTTCCCATTACCCCTTGTCTCCTAATTTCCTCATCACAGAACACGTCCTACATTTATCACAGGAAGCTGAGGCTCAGAGAGGCTAAGAGACATTGTCTAAGATCAAAAAAACAGCTAGAAAATGGAATCGTGTTTTACCCAAGAGGTAAGATAAGACAGATGCCAAAGGGTTGAATGCCGGAATCAAGACGAAAATGCCTCCTGTGAAGGAAATAATAGTGCTCACGGAAATAATAGTGCTGAAGAATTCAAACCACACTAGAGCAAATTTTTGTAGCAGCTCAAATGTCACAGAGCCCCTTCTGGTTTCCTCTCATTTGTCCACTCTGTATTGTGTGATGAGGGCTTGGCAAGGTTGGAAACCTTGAAAGATTTAATAAGAATTTGTAAAGGTCATTACAAAGTGCTTTATTATTGTTCATCTTTATCTTTTAATTCCTGTTTTTGAGAAACAGGAAGAAAAGTAAACAGGAAAAGTACATGAAAATCCCCTACAGGATCCCATTAAATAAAAATAGTGCTGACAGGAAGCAAACATCTTAAAACCTTAAAGGGGGTAGAGGACGATCTGGATTGAGAAATCTAGAGGACTGATTACCTTTCATTGCTATCAAAGTAATCAATTACTGTTAAATGGAACAGTGACCAACATTTGGTCCAGTTTGTTTCCTCCTTGCACCCCTTTCTGCCATGTTAGACATTCCCCTCTCCCCCCACCGGCAACTGCTCTCTGCCAACACCTGTAAAGGAAAGAGAATCAGACTTGGCAGGGCGTCTGTTCTGGTGGCCAAGTTATACCATCATATCTTGGCCTTGTAAGCAAGTGCCTAAAAATAATAGCTAGCATGTATTGAGTTGCTGTGTCATGCTAGGCTATGGATTTTACACACAACATTTGAAAAGGGCTAGAAAAATTGCCATACCCGAGAAGTTTCTGCTTCATTAGAATTATTTCTATTTTATCAGTTCTAAGACTTGACGAGTGGTGACTCAAATGTGAAATAATCCCTTGGAATAGCTAAGTTTAGTGAACATTTCTAGAATTCTACTGCATACGGGAGGTCCAGACTATCCCTGTGAATGCAGGGATAGACAAGACAGAGCCCTGCAGGAGCTAATAGTCTGGTTAAACATTACAGTTGGTGTTTGTCAAACCTGCACTATATTGCTGCTTATCATGCAGTTCTTACTAAAAAGGACACTTGAATGGAAATCAGAAGGCTTCATTCCTACTCTCTCTGCCATTGATTTAACTATGAAAACTACAGGTGAGTCACTTCCCCTTTTTGAAACCCAACTGCATCTTTTAAAAGGAATGCTTTGCACTATTTACAATAGCCAGACAATAGAATCAACCTCGATGTTCATCAGCAGAGGAATGGATAAAGAAGTTATGATGCCTATGTACAATGAAATATTACTCAACCATAAAGAAAGAACAAATTTGAGTCAGTTCTAGTGAGGTGGATGAACCTAGAGCCTGTTATACAGAATGAAGTAAGTCAGAACGAGAAAAACAAATATTATTTATTAACACATATATATGGAAACTAGAAAAATGGTATTGATGAAGCTATTTGCAGGGCAGGAATAGAAACCCAGACATAGAGAAAAGACCTGTGGACACAGCAGGGTAAGGAGAGCGTGAGATGGATTGAGAGAGTAGCATTGAAACATACATTACTCTATGTGAAATAGATAGCTAGTGGGCAGTTGCTGAATGATGCAGGGAGCTCGGCACAGTGCTCTGTGACAACCGAGAGGGGTGGGAAGGAATGAGGGGTTGGGAGGGAGGGTCACGAGGCAGTAGACACAGGTATACTTATAGCTGTGCACACTGCTGTGTGGCAGAAACAAACACAACACTGTAAAGAAATTATTCACCAACTAAAAAAAATTTTTTAAGAGGAATGCTTTGGCTCCTCATCCTATGTTCTCTTCCAATGCTAACAATCTGTGAGTCTACTGCTGTTTCATTTTTATTTATTCAACAAACATTATTTAGGACAATATGCCAGGCACTTTGCAAATAGTAACATACTTATTCCTCCTAACAGTATTATGCAGGTCCTACTATTATCCTCTAATATCATCCCCAATCATATAAGTGTATTAACCTTATACTAAAATAAAAGGGATATTATTATCCCCTTTTACAGATGGTGAAACTGAGGTACAGAGTCACTTTAAAATATTTAAGATTTATTTTATTCTCAAAACACTTGGAATATTTTACTTTTGCTTTGCTGAGTGATTTATAAGCAGTCTTTGAAATTTCATTCCAGGTACAATTAGGTTGTCAGTTACGTTTCCTGCTTTTAGAACAACTGTAGTCATCCAGCAGAGATGGTGGGGCAATGAGAACTCTGTGTCATAGTCACAAACACACTGGAGCAGCCAGTGGGGAGCCTCTTCTTGTCCTTTCTGTCCCTCAGCAACTGCATTTTTCTCCCTCTCTGGAATGAAAGAAAGTATGTGAAAGTGCCTACCAGAAACCAGCTCATTTCACGCGAAAAAATAACCCCCTTCCCTCTTTCCTTTCCTCCCTTCCTCTCTCCTCCCTCATCTTTCCTTCCTCTCACACTCAGCCTTTCAACCCCACCACTTTCTTGGGGGGAGTTGCACTGGGTCTTCCTCCACCCAGGCTTTCTCTAGTTGTGGAGAATGGAGGCTACTCTTTGTCGTGGTGAGCCGGCTTCTCACTGTGGTGGCTTCTCTTGTTGCAGAGCTGGACACTAGTCTCCTGGGCTCAGTAGTTGTGGCGCACGGGGTTAGCTGCCCCATGGCATGGGGATCTTCACAGACCAGGGATCGAACCCATGTCCCCTGCATTGGCAGGCACATCTCCTATCCACGGTGCCACCAGGGAAGTCCTCAGTCCCGCCACTTTCGCAGTGATGTTCTTTCCTTCATTTCTAACCATTTCCTACACAAAAGCGATTGCTTTTTCTGCCCACCTCCCAAACTATGGACCTGTATCACGAGATTCTGCTCTCCTCCTCACCTCTCCCCACCCCCAACTACTTTCAGAGTCCATTTATCTACTCAGGCTGCGATCACCCCACTGCTGCTGGGTCTGCCACCACAGCTCTGTAATTGATCCCCAGGGCTCCCCTTTCCTGCTACCACAAATTCCCTCTCTCAACCTCCCCGTCCCAGCCATTCTACTTCTCTGCATTGCTTCTGTGCTTTGAAACTTATATGAAAGAACTGTAAGCACCAGGTTTGACCTGATCTAAACCTTTCCAACTTATCTGACAGCATCAAGTGGAATTTTATCAATGTGGATTCGTAAATGTACTATTGAAGGGCGGTCAAAAGACAGCAGTTTTAGACAGCAACGTGTGCAGGTGACAGTTTTATATGAGTCTCTTAATACTGTGTGTGTGTGTGAGTTGCTTCAGTCATGTCTGACTCTTTGTAACCCCGTGGACTGTAGCCCACCAGGCTCCTTAATCCATGATATTTCCTGGGCAAGAATACTGAAATGGGTTGCCACTCCCTTCTCCAGGGGACTTGCCCCACCCAGGAATCGAACCCAAGTCTCCTTCATTGTAGGCAAACTCTTTACCAGCTGAGCCACCAGAGAGTCCCTGGTGGCTTGATACTAGTAATATTTAAAGTACTGACATTTACAACTTTTCAAAAATCAAAGAGGAGGCAAGATGATAAATGAATGTGACTCTCACTTGCATTATGACATCATTGTGGAGCCGTAGAAATAGATGTTGCTCTATTGCTCGCTCTAGCCCTGTAGACAGCCCTGGCTATGCCCATGGGAGAGCCTCATTCAGATGAACATCATCTATCAAACATGCCATAGTGGGGAGATGTCAGAAGGAGCATGGACTTCAAGATACAACAATTGAGATTAGACTCAAATTTTACATGTGCTTACAGTTTAACTTTGGGCAGCTCATTGCTTCCATGTAAATCTTGGTTTTTTTCATCTGTAAAATTAAAATTTTGGTATATTAATCTTTAATGCCTCTAATGCTTTAAAGTTCTATGATTGCATGACTAAGCATATTATTCAAAATATCCAATTGTCCAATTATGTCAAACTGTATAATAGCAACAATTTCTAAACTCCCTCCTAAAGGGCCCTCAGTGATGACTATCACTGTACTAGGTAGGGTCTGAAGATATGAAGAGAAATATAAAACATGGGTCCTGCCCTCCAGGTGTTGTGATCTATGCATGGAGAGAAAAACTGAGAAGGATAACTAGCATGAATAAATGAAAAATAAAACTATTTTAAGTCTAGTTAGCCCTAACATTCAAAATCATAATTGAGAACTGGAGTGATCATGATACTGGCTTTAAGCTGAAATTTACAGAGTGGGCAGATTTTGATTGAGGGGGAAAAGGGGTAGAAGGAAAGCAAATAATGACTCTTTGAAAGGATGCATGGAAAATGTGTTTGGATGGTAAGAGTTGGACTATATTAAGGAGGGTTTAGAGGAAGCTAGGCAGAAAATTTCAAATTTGTTTCCTCGAATGACTGGATGTCATTAAAGACTTTGGGGGTGGGGGGAGTCAATAAGTAATATACAAACCAAATAACAAGTAAAAGTAACGTAGTATATAGCTATCCTAGAAGACTTAAATGAGACTGTTTCCGGAGGCAAGGGTATATTAGAAATTTTAAATATAACCAAAGAAAGATAGGAGGTAAAAGGAATGAAAACCTCTTGCTTCTCATTTTCTGGTGCTCCGATCTGGGATGCATTAGCTGGAGCAGTTGAGAGTTTTAATTGCCTATTAATTGACTCTGCATGGGGAGAGAAGTGATTGCTAAGGTAACCAGGTCCCAAGCCATATGGGGCTTTGCAGAGACATTCCAGCACCTTGAGCTACCCTTGAAAATGAACGAGCAGTGCTATTAGGCTGCCCAATCCACAGCAGAGCATGTGCTCCCAGTATTCACCCAAAACAAGGCAGGATCTTCATGTGTGCAGGTCAACATTCCTGGGTGGTTTTAAAAGAAAAGTTTGATGCTGATATTTCATCAGGAAATATGAAAGGATGTGTTTCACTGAGCCTCAATCTCTCTATTAAAACAAAAGTAAGATTTTAAACTAGGGCATTGAGAAATTTTTCAGCAGAAATTTGTAGCCACAAGTCTTAGAGCCAGAGTTGCCCTTAGGTGCCAACACTCATTTGTCAGACAGGAAACTCAACCGAGTCAAGAAAGAAAATTTTCAAGGTCAAATTTTCATTAATGAGTCCCTTTGGATTAGACTCCAGGTTTCCCAGCTTCAAGGCAAATGCTCATTCCAGTTGTTCATCAGATGGCCTCTCATATTGCTGTTTGTTGAATCAAAGAAGAAATTCCAGGCAATCTTCAAGATCAGTTAGTAATGAAGAAGGCGGGTATGAGAGTGGTGTCTCTAGTTCCTCAAAATTCCCATGCCTGTAAGGGAATTTATGCCTGCTTATGAAAAAGACTCTCCAATCCTGCCAGCCAACTATCTGTTACTGCTGCTGCTACTGCTGCTAAGTCGCATCAGTCGTGTCCGACTCTGGCGACCCCATAGACGGCAGCCCACCAGGCTCCCCTGTCCCTGGGATTCTCCAGGCAAGAACACTGGAGTGGGTTGCCATTTCCTTCTCCAAGGCATGAAAGTGAAAAGTGAAAGTGAAGTCGCTCAGTCGTGTCCGACCCTCAGTGACTGCATGGACTGCAGCCTACCAGGCTCCTCCGCCCCCCTCCCGTATTCTTGCTTGAAAAATCCCATGGACAGAGAAGCCTGGCAGGCTACAGTCCAAAGGGTCACAAAGAGTCGAACACGACTGAGCACACCTCACTAGCTGTTACTATAAAGCTGAGGATTAACTTTGCTGATCCTGTAACATAATTTAGATTATTCCTTGATGAATCAATTTCTCGACCTCTGGATATTGTCGTAAAACCATTCTATTTTAAAATCCAAGGACTTCCCAAGTGGACCACTCACTAAGAATCTGCCTTTCCAACGCAGGGAACACGGGTTCGATCCCTGGTTGGGAAACTCAATCAATAACCTCAGATATGCAGATGACACCACACTTATGGCAGAAAGCAAAGACCTAAAGAGCCTCTTGATGAAAGTGAAAGAGGAGAGTGAAAAAGTTGGCTTATAACTCAACATTCAGAAAACTAAGATCCAGTCCCATCACTTCATGACAAATAAATAGGGAAATAGTGGAAACAGTGACAAACTTTGTTTTTTGGGGCTCCCAAATCACTACAGATGATGACTGCAGCCATGAAATTAAAAGAACTTGCTCCTTGGAAGAAAAGTTATGACCAACCTGGACAGCTTATTAATAAGCAGAGACATTACTTTGCCAACAAAGGTCTGTCTAGTCAAAGCTATGGTTTTTCCAGTAGTCATGTATGGATATGAGAGTTGGACTATAAAGAAAGCTAAGTGCTGAAGAATTGATGCTTTTGAACTGCGGTGTTGGAGAAGACTCTTGAGAGTCCCTTGGATTGCAAGGAGATCCAACCAGTCCATCCTAAAGGAAATTAGTCCTGAATATTCATTAGAAGGACTGATGCTGAAACTGAAACTCCAGTACTTTGGCCACCTGATGCAAAGAACTGACTCATTTGAAAAGACCCTGATGCTGAGAAAGATTGAAGGCAGAAGGAGGAGGGGACGACAGAGGATGAGATGATTGGATGGCATCACTGACTCAATGGACATGAGTTTGAGTAAACTCTGGGAGTTGGTGATGGACAGGGAGGCTTGGTGTGCTGCAGTCCCATGGGGTTACAAAGAGTCAGACACAACTGAGCAACTGAACTGAACTGAACTGGGGAAGTAAGATCCCACATGCTGAGGGGCACCATAACAAGACCTAGCACAGCCAGAAATAAATAAACAAATTCAATTTTCAAGTTCTTCCCTTTTGCTTCCTATCCTCCTTTACACTGCACTACTTCTTTTCCCCATAGGATACAGGGCTTTTTAATTTAACATATGACTTTTTATTAAGGTTTGTGCATATCACCTGACTCCCACACCAGAATGCAAGTTCCACCAACGATCTTTGTCTGCTCCATTTACAATGTATCCCAAGGACCTGGAGTGCTCAATAAGTATTTTGAATGACTAATTGAATAACAACTGGATCTGCCACCTATTCTGAACAATTAGCATACTTTAAAGTCATGTTTTCTTACCTATGAAATGGGGAGAATAATTCCCACCTAACTAGGGTGTTCTGAGGAACAGCACAGTACCTTGCAAGGTGCTGGACCCAAGGCTGTACTCACTGACTATTGGTTCTCGTCCACGAGATGTTTGAAATCGAGAACACCCAGGTCCTTAGGATACATTGTGAATGGAGCAGACAAAGATTGTTAGTGGAACTTGTGTTCTGTTGTGGGAGTCAGGTGATATGTGCAAACTGAGAATCTCTCGATTCTCAAAAATATATCTTCCTCCTTTACCAATTCAAACCACACCAGGTACTGTACATCTTCCTGCTAGATGCCTTCACAGTTTTCCTGGGGCTTTGGACAGTAAGGATGGGGCGTGGTAATATACTGGGTAGAGGCAGTACTGACACTGTGGGACCAGGGAGGAAGCACTGGTTTAGAAACAGATCCATTGTTGAGTCTTGCCTCTGCCACTCTCTAGCTATATGAACTTGGAAAGTAATCTCACTTTTCTGAGCCCCAGTTTCCTCCTATGGTAGAATGAGGATAATGTTTCATACAGTCAGTGAGAGTTTTAGAGGATACAATGTTTGTAAATTACCTCTATAATCATAGATGCTTTGGAAAAAAAATAAGTAAATGCAAATATTATCCTTGGAAAATACACTGACTGATTAAAAAGTTGTTTTTCAGAAAGATGATTTACAAATCAGCATATCTAAATTCCTTTATAATTGTGTATTGACATATATCTCACCAAGGATTAGGTATCTAAGAATTACGGAGTTTTACAGCCAGGTTTTCTATTTGAATTTCTCATTTTGCAAATAATGAAACTTTGCAGAGAATGTTAGTATGAATAACTCTATTTACTGAGAATTTTTTTTTAATTAAAACAATTCAGAGATGTGAAAATCTTTATAGTTTTCAAGGGATGTTGTAGTTTGCAAGACACTTTCATCGCCATTATATCAACCAATCATCTTTCCACCTTGTACAACAAGTTAGAACTCTGATTTTATGTGTTATCTTAATTGAATTAAAGTTGAGAAAACATTTATTTTCTATAGATTAAAAACTGACTCAAATCCTCCAACATTGTTGTTATTGTTGTTAAGTTGCTAAGTCGTGTCTGCCTCTTATGTGACCCCATGGACTGTAGCCTGCCCAGCTTCTCTGTCCATGGGATTTGCCAGGCAAGAATACTGGAGTGGGTTGCCATTTCCTTCTCCAGGGGATCTTCCTGACCCAGAGATCAAATCCACATCTCCGGCTGGTTCTTTACCACTGAGTCACCTGGGAAGCCTCATATAGTACTTTACAGTATGCAAAATGCTTTCATATATTTTATTACCTATAATTCTTAATCTAATTTCTTACCATGTCAGAATTTAGAAGGTCTTATGGGCATTATTTTAAAGGTGTGAAAACTATTCATAAAAGTTCACATACACGTTCACATAAGCCATTACATTACATTGTTAAGATCTGTCCTATAACTTGGGTCTTACAAGTCAAAAGCCAGAGATTTTTCCAGAAGGTCCATGTCCTTCTTCCCTCCAATTATGATGCATCATAATAATTACCATACTTATTGTTTTAACAGGTCACATTTTTTATGGGTTTACAGACTTATTGGTTTGTTTTACAAGTAGCATAACTGTCTTCTCTCTACTAAAAAAAAAAATTAAAAGGAAAAAGACCTATGATTACAGCAGTCAGCAGGATATTCTTCAGGCAATAATACTCATTAAATTCAACTGACTCTTTTTTCCAAGTAAATTGCTTAGATTTAAGCCTTCAGGGAAGTGTAAAGTTAAGTTTTACCAAGAACAGTAAGGTATATTTTATACCTCATCTAATAGAATATTTTGAATACTATATCTTGCCTATTAATGTAACAAGATTAAAGAACTTAAGAATCTCTACTTTTTAATATTTTAAAAAACTAATCATTCTGTATATTATAAACTATGCCCTCAAATAATTTTATGGAAATCTTATTTTATATTACTCTGAATGAACTTCCTTGCCTTTCACTGAGAAATGCTTTCTCAACCATAGTCCTTAAAGGAAAATAAACCAGGTTGATTAACTGAGTTTCTCATATATGGCTAGAGTTTAATAGACATAGTTACAATTCTATTTTTATGCCCTTATCATATAATCTATGTGAGAAAGGAAGCACAAATAGTTACCATGAAACTCAAGATAGCAAAAGGACAATCATCTGACTCTGAGAGAATTACTCTTTCCCTCCTGCAGCGGTCAAGGCCCAGACCAGAGGCAGGGGATTGGTGTAGACAGGAACAGAGAAGGAATAGAAGTTTTCAGTCCCTGGAAGAAGCAGGATAGACCAGAGAAAGCTGTGGAATTGCTAAAGACAGTACCAACACTTTAAGTTGCTTATAGGGCTTTTACTCTCATATACATTTAAAGATTGTTAAAATACATCTCCGCAGTGTGTGAAGGGAAATGAAGATCAGGGCTAACAGCTTCAGAGCGAAGAACCTGGAGAATTGGTTTCCCCAGAGAGGTCCCTTATCAGTCCTAACAGAGCCTCTCTGACCTTTGCTCTGGGGTAGAAAATGGGATGCAGTTAATGTTCTAATGGGATTTCTCTGCCTTTTCTGTTTTTCTTTTCAACTTTATTACATTTCAATCTTTCAAGTATCATCAAATGGCATTTCTTTTTCTTTTTATTGGATTCTCTGTACTCTTGATTTATAAAACTCCAGATGTAGCCAATGTATATTTTTCCAACATTGCATTAAAACTTGATTATAAAATTTGGTAAACCACGTCTTTCAATCTAATAAATAACCCACTTTGTTAATTAGACTCTTAAAAACAATCCTCCACATATACAATAGATTACCATATAAAATGCATTTAATATTTTAAATGTAGGGATATGTTGTTTTCTTATATACGTGTGCTTAGTCACTTCAGTCATGTCTAACTCTTTGCAACCCTGTGGACTGTAGCCCGCCAGGCTCCTTAATCCATGAGATTTCCCAGGCAAAAATACTGGAGTAGGTTGCCATTTCCTTCTCCAGGGGATCTTCCCCACCCAGGAGGTGAACCCAGGCCTCCTTCATTGCAGACTCTACTGGCTAAACCACCAGGGAAGCCATAATATAAAACAGCTAATTTTATCCTAAAGCATATTTAATATATGAAATATAAGAAGACTAAAAGGAAAGAAAGAGATGGGAAAAAAGAGTATTTATTTAGTCTCTGATATATGTGGTACATCTTTATTTTACAAATGAGGAACAAACCTGCCTATAATGGTGAATGAATGAAACCAACTAACAAATGTTCTCTTACCCAATCACTTTTTAATTGTTTTTTTTTATTATCAGAAAATTGTTCATAATCAGCCATGAAACAAGGGAAGGAAACTAACTTCAGGCCATTAATTCAGGAAATGACAACCGAGGAAGAAGCAAGTTTCTGGCAGAGAATGGTATAGTTTCTCACTGTCCCATTCCCACAAACCAGAAACGACTGAGGATGGA
Source organism: Redunca redunca (assembly GCA_006410935.1). Classification (NCBI taxonomy): domain Eukaryota; kingdom Metazoa; phylum Chordata; class Mammalia; order Artiodactyla; family Bovidae; genus Redunca; species Redunca redunca. The sequence goes on from SJYQ01096370.1 coordinate 309,929, forward strand.
TGCCAAACCACAAATGCCTTTTGATTTGGAAGAAGCAAACTAAGAGAGTGAGATGTTAGTTCTAGGAAAATTCACAGAATCATCTTGTAGAATGCTCTCTATAACTCCAATCACAGGGCCTATGCAGGATCAGCTACTGAGGCTCAAATCTGCTCTGAAACTGCAACATGTGCTGAGCTTGAGATGTGAGGTGCTGCTCCACAGGGTGGGGTATACTCCTGGCTGGGTGGAGGGAGCCCTGCACCCCAATTAGGAAGAAATGAGGTCAGGAAGGAGAGCCTATCTTCTTTTTGCCACTGCCTGTAGGTATCTAAAACAATCGAGAGAACCTCTAATGTTATTAATACATTAACAGAACCTATGAGTTCATCAATAAATTATCATGTGGAATCATTAACAAAAGAGGATCTGAATGGAATTTCTTGTGTGTTGGTTCAACAGTCAGTCCCCCTGAGTGAAATGGCTCTGGTGTGAATGGATTGAAGAAGAAATTACAGCACAAATGAACAAATCTATAAAACAGAAAGAGACTCACAGACACAGAGAACAGACTTGTGGTTGCCAAGGGGGAGGGAGGGAGGAAAAGGGAGGGACTGGGAGTTGGGTGTTAGTAGACGCAAATTATATAGGGTGGAAAAACAGCAAGGTCTCACTGTATAGCACAGGGAACTATGTCCAATATCCTGGGATAAACTGTAATGGAAAAGAATACTAAAAAGAATGTGTGTGTGTGTGTGTGTGTGTGTGTGTGTGTGTGTGTGTAACTGGGTCACTTTGCTGTACAGCAGAAATTAACACAACATTATAAATCAACTATACTTCAATGAAAAGGTAAAATAGAATAAAAAGAAATTACCCACGGGTGTACCCTAAAGATCAGATGCAGGCCAAGAGGAGGCCAATTGTGACATCATAAAGCCCTGCCCTCATCCCTAGAGCCAATCTCCCAAATGCTAACAATTCAATTTATGAACGCACTGAGAATATGGGAATGTCTACTCCCTTCCACCATCCACTAATGAATGTATTACCATATTTTTTGATCTTTGCCTTTTCCTTTTTTTAAAAAAAAATTACTTATTTATTTATGGCTGTGCTGGGTCTTCCTTTCTGTTGTGAGCTTTTCTCTAGTTACGGTGAGTGGGGCTACTCTCCAGTTGCAGAGCACGGGCTTCTCATTGCAGTGGCTTCTCTTGTAGCTGAGCATGAGCTCTAAGAAATGCATGCTTGAGTAGTTGTGGTACATGGCTCTGTAGTTGCAGTTCCTGGGCTCAATAGCTGTGGTGCACGGACTTAGTTGCTCTGAGGCATGCGGGATCTTCCAGGATCAGGAATCAAAACTGGGTCTTCTGCTTTGGTAGGTGGAATCTTTACCATTGAGCCACCAGTTCAGTTCAGTTCAGTCGCTCAGTCGTGTCCGACTCTTTGCGACCCCATGAATCGCAGCACACCAGGCCTCCCTGTCCATCACCATCTCCCGGAGTTCACTCAGACTCGTGTCCATCGTGTCCGTGATGCCATCCAGCCATCTCATCCTGGGTCGTCCCCTTCTCCTCCTGCCCCCAATCCCTCCCAGCATCAGAGTCATTTCCAATGAATCAACTCTTCGCATGAGGTGGCCAAAGTACTGGAGTTTCAGCTTCAGCATCATTCCTTCCAAAGAAATCCCAGTCCAAGGGACTCTCAAGAGTCTTCTCCAACACCATAGTTGAAACGCATTAATTCTTCAGCGCTCAGCCTTCTTCACAGTCCAACTCTCACATCCATACATGACCACAGGAAAAACAATAGCCTTGACTAGACGGACCTTAGTCGGCAAGGTAATGTCTCTGCTTTTGAATATACTATCTAGGTTGGTCA
>SJYQ01096370.1:313161-337459 GCA_006410935.1 Redunca redunca
TTACATTTTTATGAGTCCCTATTTAATCACTAGTTAAAAAAAACTAACATTCAAAACAAAAAAGAATGCTTTTTTTAAATAAAATTGCTTGTTATTTGATGCGTGATCTGAGCTGTTGGAAATAAAAGTTCCGGCATTATAGAACTGTAAGAAATATTTTCAAACAAAAATAAAAGTATGTTAATTTGGATTTTTGAAATTGCAGGTTAAACAGTTTCCTTTCTTCTTAATAAATGTTGTGAAAATGTTTAAAAATAAGCTGACAACTTATTATGAAATACTGAGATAAACTGAGACCTTACTTTAACTGGAAGACATAAATTATTACAAAACTATGAAAAACTCAGAAAAATCTATGCAACAGATGGTGCAGGGCCACATTTGGGCAGCAGAGAACTGCTATAAGCATGATAAAAAATCTAAATTAATAGAGGCCTTTTGGATGTCCTTGAAGTGTGTCTGAAAGATATCAAAGTCTGTGTTACTGGGAGCAGCTCTGCAATGACTGGGCCCCTAAGTAGAGTAACCAATATACCTGTTGCTTACAGGGTGATAGGCAGTAGCTAGTCCTCAGCTACACCTAGGCTGGTGATTGATTAAACATAATGATACCCACTGACTTGAACTCAACAGAGTGAAATTCACTGAAGATTGATATTTTTCCTCAATTCCTCACTGACTCTGTGAGGATGCCGTGTACTTGGCTGTATCAGAAGTGATGACATAACATGATCAGCAGCATTCTGCAGAACCACCTAGCCTCCCCTTTATTTTTGAGCTTAGACCAAGAGCTTTTTCATTATTTTCAATCCCTTCCACTTTCTTCTTCCCCTTTCTCCTTCTCTCTCTAGTTCAACAGATTTTTAAAATATCCTTTCATTCATTCATTCATCCCAGGTCTTTGTTGTGGTTTGTGGGATCTTAGATCTTTGTTGAGGAGTGCTGGTTCATTAATTGCGCAGGTGGAATCTTTTTCTTCTTCCTCTTTTCTAGTTGTGGCATGATGGTTCCCTGACCAGGGATCGAAGACAGATCCCCTGCACTGGGAGCAAAGTCTTAGTCACTGGACCACCAGGGAAGCCCCTAAACAGAGTTTTGATGCCAAGGATGGAAGAAGGCTATGTTCCAGTTGGTACCCACTGTTCACAAAATCAGAACTCGAGTAGGGAGGCAGAACAGGTCTTAAAACAATATAAAACCAGTTTTTTCCTACCAAGTATAAGATAATTTTTAGTTGTCTCTGATAATTAATGAAGATATATCTATGATAATGGATAAAAGAAACCACCTCCCCGAACAGAAAACCCAAAAGTTACCACTAGAATTTATCTCAGGCTCTCATTTTGATGCACTCTTTCCCAAATGTTAAAAGGGATGAATTTTAGAGTTTTCTTTCTTTGCAACATCTAAGAAATATAAATGAGGTGTGAAATGAGAAAGGAGAAAAAGAAAAGAAAAAGCAATAACCTTTGGTCTAACCACAAGTAGAATAATCAATGTCTAAAAGACTCAACACGAACATTTTTGAGCTCCTACCTTAAGCCCATCAGTGACCTAGACCCCTGGAGTGGATGGGACAGGAGATGCTAAATTATAAATAAAGATAAATCGTGGTCATTATCCTCCAAAAGACAGAATTTGAGCTGGGACTTAGAGTGCATGATTTTTACAGTTGGCAAAGTCAAGCGTGGTACAGCAAAACAGTAGTAAGCATACAATACCTGATATAATAGACAAAAATTTAAATTTGACTCTTGCTCATTTAGAGGCTGGGTATCTAGTCTGCTTTTAATCTTAAGTCATCTTAGAATTCGAGCTTTTCTTTCACTGTGACAGATTTTCATCATTCCAGGTTTGCACATATTTTGGAACTTCTGTACAGTCTTAAGTACTTTATGATTACAGCTGAAACTGATTCTTGCAGGCAGAGTAATTCACTCCTTCTTCTGAGTTCTTACAGTGCTCTGTTCACACCTTTATGGAGCAGAGATTACACTGTATATTAATTATCTGTTCGCTTTTCTGTCTCCTTCACAAAAGTGAGAGCTCCTCAGGGACTGTGATTACATCTTGTTAAGACAGAGAAATATAACAGTTAGGCATTTGGGTGCTCAGCTCATTCTGCCCAGATTCAAAGCTCTTCTCCACCCTTTCTTGTCTTGCTTTATACACGTGGATATGCTATTAGTTAACCTCCTTAGATTTCAGTTTCTTCCTGTAAGTAAAAATAAACCTACCTCATTTCTAAGGTACTTATTATAGTGCTTGGCACATAGAAGAGCAATTAATAAATATAGGCTCTTATCCCATAACCCACAGTTTCCTGCATGCAGTAAGTATTTAATAAAGTGTGTAGAAATATGAAATGAGTAAATTATTTGACAAGAACTGATTAGATTGGGAAATACTTTTAGCCTATTTTCCTGAGCAAATTTTTTTCAGATGAAAAGAGAAATCCCCTTTCAGATTCCATGATGCTAGGGTGAATCATTCATTTCCCTTTGGTTTGGTGGGGAAATGACAGTCACTGTTTCTTCCTCATTCTATGCAGAAACTGCTGGATGCAGCTGAGAACTGAAGACAGAGAGCAATGGTCTGAGGTTCAGCTGAAAAAAACAAAAACAATCCTTGGCTTTTCAGCTTTCTGAGGGCTGCTCTTGATCATTCTCAGGAAAGAACATACTGTGGTCTGGTAAAGAGCTCGGAGTATCTGCAAGAAAGATACTGCCTGCAAGAGAAGCTATTTCTATGTATCTCGATTTTGTTAAGAAACATAAGTACCACCTGCTCTCAAGATGACTTACTGCTCCTCTTCTGTGCTCCCTTAATACCTAAATCACAATATTACTAACCTTGATTGAGCACACACTGCATGCTAGGTGCTGGGTTCTAAATACTTCACATGTGTCAACTAATTAAATTCATACACAAATCTATGAGGTTGGCATTATCCTCATTTGACAGATGAGGAGACTGATGCAACAGGTCGAATTAACTTGCTCCAAATTACACAGCAAAAAGTGGCAGAGCTAAGATTTGAACTGAGGCTGCCAGTTTCATGCATGTGAACAATATATGAAACTGCCTCCCAACCTGCTTTGTCACTTATTCCCCTGTTGCATAGGAATCTTTCAATGACATTTTCTTTTTTTCTTAATTTATTTATTTTTAATTGACAAATAATTTCTTTACAATTTGTGTTGGTTTCTGCCATACATCAACATAAATCAGCCATAGGTATACATATGTCCTCTCTCGAACCTGCCTCCCTCTTTCTACCCCATCCCACCCCTCCAGATTGTCTCAGAGCTCTGATTTGAGTTCCTTGAGTCATACAGCAAGTTCCCACTGGCTATCTATTTTGTATATGGTAGTATATGTGTTTCCATGCTACTCTCTCCATTCGTCCCACACACTCCTTCCCCTCACCGTAATCCCTGAGTCCATAAGTTTGTTCTCTATGTCTGTGAATGACAAGTTTTCTTATCTGCCTCTCTAACCCACTTGAGTCTCTTGAGGACACAGCCTATATCCCCAATGATTGTCCAGCTCCTGTCACAGCACCTGACACATAGCAGGTATTCAATACACATTGAATAAATGAATGAACAATTAAGCACAATGAGGCAGTGCTTTAGGTAGAAAATATTTGTTGGATTTGAGTAAGGAATGGGAAGCAGAGGAATCATGCCTGACTTGGCTCCTATATCTGGTCAAGATCGCTTCAGAAGAAGCCTTAACTCTTCTAGATCCAATGGCTCTGAGATGGTGAAGCTGCAGCCCTTCTTTCCATACCTCACACAAATCATCAGATAGGAAATAGTTAACTTGCCTTCCCCTGCACTGGTTTCAGATCTCTGTGAGGAGCCTTCACTACAAGCTCTGAATGGTCCTTGGCCCATTCAGTGCCTTCTGGTGGGTTCCTTTTCTCCATCTGCCATAGTAAGTGAGAGGCCAAACATTTGCAAAACTCTTTCAAGGGAAATAGTCCTCAGTGACTGGAGACACAGTATGTCCAAGAATTGGGCTTGAGAAAGTCTCTAAAGAAGCCCTTCTTCCGCAAGGCTTCCTTTTGCAATGATTTTATCCCAACAATTAAACACTTTTTCCTGCCTTTGATGGCTTCGCACCACAGATGTCAAAGGACAGAACCGGACTCTTCTTCAGAGCTACCCTGTTGGCTAAAGATTTCATTAAGAATTTGATGAAGATTCAAGATCCCAAGGTATTTTTTTTTTTGAAACAGATTAATGAAATTTTAATCTTACAGATATTGACCTGAACAAATTACAGATTTATTCAAGTGAAGAGTCCTACAGAGAAGTGAACAAGGTTTGGGAGCCAGACAGATCTCTGGATTCAAATCTGATCTCTGATAGATAGCTACTGAGTATTCTCAAGATCCCAAGGTATTTTGTTAAAGAATAAAGCTTGGCTTGTTGCCAGGAAGTAGAGAGTTTGCATCAGGTTTTATATGAACTGAAACTATGTTTTCTCAACAACCTCCCTCATTTCCCTCTGGGAGATTTTGCTGCCCCTGCTGGGGTTGCATGGGTTCTTTCCAACTTCCCATGACCATATGACTGCTACATAGAGCTCCTTTCCTCCAAAGAACACACACACACATACACACACCATCATCTGTTCCGAAAAAAGCTGCATCCAGGTCTGACTCAAGTGACACTTGTAAGTAAACTGAAGAAGGCAGGTACCACATGCATCTTTGGATAACCATGGAAAACATTTCTATTATTAACATTCATAAAATTGACTTCATTTAATGAAACATTCTCAGAAAGTATCTCAGTCTTATTTAATTTGCAAAAAAAAAAAAGACAAATTACCAATTCACTTAAAAATGTTTTTCCCTTCTCCTCCATGGTTTATTGATGTAAAAAATGAAAATGACCCTTTCCATTCACCTGGTATCACCAGCCTCCTTTTGCTCATCAAATATTTATTGACCCTCACTGTGCAGAGCAAAGATACTATAGTAGTTCTTACCCATTGTTCTGAATAGCCAACTCAGAGATTAAAATTAAAGATGAATTCATATTAATAATAGATGATAACTAAAATTCAATGAAAAGGTGGAACCTTAACAGGAAAATTTAGAGGAAATTGGGAGACCATCTACACCAGTGGTTTTTCTAAAATTTTCTTTAGCTTCAAAAACTCCTCACATAAAAATTTAATTGGTAGTCTGCTATATCAAATGAAAGTCATTTCCTAATTGAAACAGTTGATGTCCAGAGAGGATTATGGAGTTCATTAGGTCTAGTCTTCTTATCTTGACACAACAGGAAATGTTGTGTTTTCCTGTTGAATTGCAGCCTTCATTATTGCAGTAAGCTGAGTCTTACAATGCTGTGAATAGGCTCTAAAGATTTTAAACACTGCAACCTAACTCATGCACCCTGGTCTTGGCTTCAGTTGCCAATAAGCTATCCAACCAGCACTATTCTTCTCTGGATTTAGCATATGTATCTCTGATCCAGGAAATCTTGCTGGATTTAGTGGAAAATATTTAGATCCTAAAACATTTCAAATGGGACTGGAATGGAATCGAGGTGAAAGGGTAGATTGCTTAGATGGCAATATAGAAGGTGCAATATTAGTATGAGTGAAGAAATATAAAGCTGTAGCCCAACCTTATACCGTATTCAAACCTGGGCTCCAGATAGATTAAGGATCTAAATGCTAACAACACAACTATACAGTTAAGTAAGATATATTTGTAAAAGATAAAGAAAATCTTCCAATAGGACATCCCAAAGTACAAACCATAAAGTTAAAAGCTGATGGATTTGACACCATCAAAGTTAAGAATTCCTGCTCAGTAAAAGACACAATAGCAGAGGACAGAATGAAAAAATGTATTTGTGACATCTGTAACAGTCAAGAGATGAATATCTAGACTATGTAAGAACGCCTACAAAATCAACAGAAAAACAAATAGAAAACTATTCAAAGGATGTGAAAAGGTAATTGGTAAGAACGAAAGACCTTAAGTAGGTCATTTAAGAATGAAAGGAAGAGTTGTTAATAATCAGAAGAACGCAAGCTATAGCAGTGGAGTTCCACTTTACACATACCAAAATGGCAGAATAAAAGAGGAAGATAATACCAAATGTTGACAAAGATCTGAGGAGATGGGAACAATCAGGCACTGCTGGTTTTAGTGTAAAACATACAACCTTGTGGAAAGGAATCTGGTAATGCTGAGTCAAATTAAGATCAGTGTATCCCATGACCCAACAATCCCACTAATGGGTGTACTCAGAGACTTTTTCCCATGAGTTCATCAGGGGATACATGAACTGATGTTAACTGCTGCATTGTTTGCAATATCAAAATACGTTACCTAGTATCCACAAAGGTGTTAGTCGCTCAGCCATGTCCAGCTCTTTGTGACCCCAGGCTCCTCTGTCTGTGGGATTCTCCTCGCAAGAATACTGCAGTGGGTTGCCATTTGCTTCTCCAGAGGATCTTTCTGACCCAGGTCTCCCACATGGCAGGCAGATTCTCCACCATCTTAGCCACCAGGGGAATAGATAAGTAAAATGTAGCTAATACTCTGGACCTCCAGGCCACGGTCAGGCTTCCCAGCTGACTCAGTGGTAAAGAATCCACCTGCCAATGCAGAAGATGCAGTTTCCATCCCTGGGTCAGGAAAACCCCTGGAGGAGGGCACGGCAGCCCTCCACTATTCCTGCAGGGACAATCAAATGGACAGAGGAACCTGGAGGACTGCAGTCCACGGGGCTCCAAAGAGCCAGACACAGCTGAGCACAAGCTTGCGCCTATCCTGTGGGCAGGACGCCTGGGCTCACATCCTGACTCGGCCTCTCACTCGCACACCACACTTGTCCAGGAGGCTCTTCTCTAGATCGCCTAGACCTTAGAATTTCTAGATCTAGAGCCTTAGAAAGATTTCTAAATTCTTTTCCAGCTTTGTGCTTCAAGTACTCTGTTCTTTCCAACCAATAATCTCTATAATATCATAAGCCACAATAAAATCATATCACCATTTCAGAACATTTTTACTAACATTGAAGAATAACCTAACTTATAAGAAATGTCTTTGGCTGAAGGTGTGTTTTTATATACCTGGCTGAAAGAGTGACATCGTTTCCTTAAATGTACAGGCATTACCATCTTAACACAACTGTTACCCTTTTCGTGGATCAATGAACAAAGCAGGTAAAAAAAAAAAAAAGAAAGACAAATAATGTTCAGGAAGTTCAGAGGTGCTGTAGAAGCAAAGAGTGCTTTTTTAATAACCTGAGCCTGGTGGATGACGATGATGATGATGAAATGACGGTGACGCTGGCAGTGATAATGACTACGAGAGTAACCCAGAAAACCATCAGTCCAGAAGAGTTTCAGCTTCTCTCTGGACATCTAGTCCATAGACATAACTAGGCCTCTCTGGCTGACTCCAGGTTCCTTTGGGGCCTACTTTAATTTACTCTGAAACATACCCTTGAGATGAGAGATGGAAAGTATTATAAAATGAAGGTCACCTGGTAGAACTGTGGACTACATTTACAAAACAAAATAGCAAAATGGAAAAACACACCCTATCATAGAAAATCTATTCGGCATTGTGCTAGAAAAATCCTTTGGCCCTTTTAAGAGCTCATTAGAATGCAACAGCACTCATTTCAACCAATTAATATTTTGGCTATGAATAGGAAAATATGTGTGAATGGCCAGTCCAGTACAAACTAAAACATTTGCATAACATCAGCCCTTTCTTTGGCTGTGTAATTAATCACTGGGGATTATCCATTTGTAAGCATAATTTTTCACTGTCAGGAGAAATTATGTTTTATTTATTGACACAGTCTAAATCATAATTACAGCTATCATTTATTGAGCACCAACTAAGTGCCAGGTATTCCATATATAATTGCTATGCTCACCACAATATTCTAAAATGACTATTATACATGTTTTTAGGATTAGGAAACTGAAGTTCCGAGAGGGTGATTAACTTGTTCAAGATGATAAGTACTTCAAAGCTAAGTCTGACTGTCCACAAAGCTCATGTTCTTTTTACCATGCTATACAGCCTCCACTAAAGATTTTTTTTCCTAAAAATTGAGACCCGATGTTATTGACAGCTAATGTTTATTGTGTGCTTACTATACACCACTGCACATACAACTTTACATACATTGCCCCATTCAGTTAACCAAATATCCCACTGAAACGTGGATACTCATATGTATTTGAGGTTATAAGGAAACTGGTATGTAAAGAAAATATCTAGTCCAATATGGCATGCCCAGAAAACAACGGAATCTGGATTCAAGGTCTCAGTATCAGTCATATTTTTCTTAATTTTATTTTTAAAAATTACGTGTAACAAAACTGACCTTGGTGTACAGTTCCATGAATTCTAACATGAATACATTCATATCACCACTACTGTAACTGGTATACAGAACAGTTCCATTGCCCTGAAAAACTCCCTCATGTTCGCAGCCACACCTTCGTCCCTCACCAACTTCTGCACTTCCTGACCTGTTCTCTGTCACTATAGTCTTTTTGAGAATGTGATGTAAATGAAATCAGGCAACATAGAACCTTTCAAAGAGGCATCTCTCAGTATAATGCTTTGAGTTCTATCCTTGTTTCCCTTTCTGTTCCTTTTTACTGCTGAGTCATTTTCCATCATACAGATGCACTGCATTTGTTTATCCATTCATCTGTTGAAAGAAATTTGGATTGTTTTCAGTTGGAGGTGCTTATGAATAGAGTTGCTATAAACATTTATGTACAGGTTTTCATGTGAACATAAGTTTCATCTTTTCAGAGTAAACACCTAGCAGTGTGTTGTTGAGTCATACGGCAAGTGTTTGCTTAATATTATAAGAAACTGCCAAACTATTTTCCAAAATGGCTGTATAATTTTTGCCTTCTCTGCAAAAGTGCAAGAGAGTTTTGGTTTTTCCACAAACTCATCAAGACTTGGTAAAGTTAGTTGTTGATTTTCTAAATTTTTAAAATTTTAGCCATTCTCGTAGGTGTACAATGGTAACCCATGGCGGTTTAATTTTCATTTTCCTGTTGTATCCCTTTATGTGCTTATTTGTCACTCTTATTTCCTCTCTAGCAAATTGGTTCAATATTTTTGCCCAATTTTTAAATTAAATTGTTTATTTTCTTAAAATTAAGTTTACATAGTAGAAATAAGAGTATTTTGTCAGGAATAAGATTTACAAATATGTTTATTCAGCCAAATGGGACTTACAAATATTTTTATTTATTCATTTGTTTTTCATTATCTTAATAGTGTCTTTCACCAAGTATTAGCTTTTAATTTTGATGAAGTCCAATTTACTTAATATATCAATTTTTTATGGATCAGGTGTTTGGTGTCATGTTGAAGACCTCTCCGACTGAGGCACAGGGTAAGAGAGATGCTAGTACTGGCTTTGAGGATGGAGTAAAGGGTCCTGAGCCAAGGAATCTTCTGGAAGCTGAACAAGGCATGGAAATACTTTCTCCCCTAGAACTTCCAGAAGGATTACAGCCCTACTAACACCTTGATTTTAGCCCAACAAAACCCAGATTTCTGATCTCCAGAAACATTAAGATTACAAATTTGTATTATCTTCAACAACACAAAAAAAGACTCTACTAACTCCAGGTCAAAAACATNGGCAATTTGATCTCTGGTTCCTCTGCCTTTTCTAAAACCAGCTTGAACATCTGGAAGTTCACGGTTCACGTATTGCTGAAGCCTGGGTTGGAGAATTTTGAGCATTACTTTCCTAGCATGTGAGATGAGTGCAATTGTGAGGTAGTTTGAGCATTCTTTGGCATTGCCTTTCTTTGAGATTGGAATGAAAACTGACCTTTTCCAGTCCTGTGGCCACTCCTGAGTTTTCCAAATTTCCTGGCATATTGAGTGCAGCAGCACTTTCATAGCACCATCTTTCAGGATTTGAAAGAGCTCAACTGGAATTCCATCACCTCCACTAGCTTTGTTCGTAGTGATGCTTTCTAAGGCCCACTTGACTTCACATTCCAGGATGTCTGGTTCTAGATGAGTGATCACACCATCATGATTATCCGGGTCATGAAGATCTTTTTTGTACAGTTCTTCTGTGTATTCTTGCCACCTCTTCTTAATATCTTCTGCTTCTGTTAGGTCCATACAATTTCTGTCCTTTATCGAACCCATCTTTGCATGAAATGTTCCGTTGGTATCTTTAATTTTCTTGAAGAGATCTCTAGTCTTTCCCATTCTTTTCTTTTCCTCTATTTCTTTACATTGATTGCTGAAGATGGCTTTCTTATCTCTTCTTGCTATTCTTTGGAACTCTGCATTCAGATGCTTATATCTTTCCTTTTCTCCTTTGCTAACAGAATGTGGCCCACTGGAGAAGGGAATGGCAAACCACTTCAGTATTCTTGCCTTGAGAACCCCATGAATAGTATGAAAATGATAGCATACTGAAAGAGGAACTCCCCAGGTCAGTAGGTGCCCAATATGCTACTGGAGATCAGTGGAGAAATAACTCTAAAAAGAATGAAGGGATGGAGCCAAACCAAAAACAATACCCAGCTGTGGATGTGACTGGTGATAAGAAGCAAGGTCTGATGCTATAAACAGCAATATTGCATAGGAACCTGGAATGTCAGGTCCATGAATCAAGGCAAATTGGAAGTGGTCAAACAAGAGATGGCTAGAGTGAACGTCGACATTCTAGGAATCAGCAAACTAAAATGGACTGGAATGGGTGAACTTAACTCAGATGGCCATTATATCTACTACTGCAGGCAGGAATCCCTCAGAAGAAATGGAGTAGCCATCATGGTCAACAAAAGAGTCCAAAATGCAGTACTTGGATGCAATCTCAAAAACGACAGAATGATCTCTGTTTGTCTCCAAGGCAAACCATTCAATATCACGGTAATCCAAGTCTATGCCCCAACCAGTAACACTGAAGAAGCTGAAGTTGAACGGTTCTATGAAGACCTACAAGACCTTTTAGAACTAACACCTAAAAAAGATGTCCTTTTCATTATAGGGGACTGGAATGCAAAAGTAGGAAGTCAAGAAACACCTGGAGTAACAGGCAGATTTGGCCTTGGAATACGGAATGAAACAGGGCTAAGACTAATAGAGTTTTGACAAGAAAATGCACTGGTCATAGCAAACACCCTCTTCCAACAACACAAGAGAAGACTCTACACATGGACATCACCAGATGGTCAACACCGAAATCAGATTGATTATATTCTTTGCAGCCAAAGATGGAGAAGCTCTATACAGTCAACAAAATCAAGACTAGGAGCTGACTGTGGCTCAGATCATGAACTCCTTATTGTCAAATTCAGACTCAAATTGAAGAAAGTAGGGAAAACCACTAGACCATTCAGGTATGACCTAAATCAAATCCCTTATGATTGTACAGTGGAAATGAGAAATAGATTTAAGGGCCTAGATCTGATAGATAGAGTGCCTGATGAACTATGGAATGAGGTTCGTGACATTGTAAGGAGACAGGGATCAAGACCATCCCCATGGAAAAGAAATGCAAAAAAGCAACATGGCTGTCTGGGAAGGCCTTACAAATAGCTGTGAAAAGAAGAGAAGTGAAAAGCAAAGGAGAAAAGGAGCTGTGTTCAACCAGTTCTTATTCTGAGCCAACAAGCTACAAGGCACAGGTAGATCAGCCTCTGTGCCCTCTTTTTCCTTCGCTGCTTGGAAGGTATTAATAACATATTTTTTGGTGTACAAAGGGGTAGAAAAGCAATTTAAGTGACCCACTTTCTAGTTCAGGGGAGAGAAGAAAGGCTATCATTTGCAGCTTTTTCTCTGCCTGAGCCACCTGGAAATTCCTGCTACACATACTTGTTATTGATATATAGTATACATTCGTGCCATATAGTTTTTTCATTTTTATTTGTTTCATTAGCTGTGCGGGGTCTTCGCTGCTGGACACGGACTTTAGTTGCAGGGAGCAGGCGCTACTCTCCAGTCGTGGTCCACAGGCTGCTCCTCGCAGTGGCTTCTCTCGTGGAGCATGGGCTCTAGGGCACATGGGCTCAGTAGCTTCAGTTCCCAGACTCGGGAGCACAGGCTTAATAAGTTGTGGTACATGGGCTTAGTTGCTCTGTGGCATGGGGGATCCTCCCAGATCAGGGATCGAACATGAGACTTCTGCATTGATAGGTGGATTCTTTACCACTGAGCCACCAGAGAAGGCCCCGTATACTTACTGAGCATGCTGTGTTGGACCACGTTATAGGCTCTGAGGAAGAACAGGAGAACAAGAATACACATGGTTCTTTCTCCTGTGAGGTTTACGCCTCATGGTAAACAAATAACAACTAAACACAGAAACAACGCTGGATGGCTATCCTCCAGAGAACTACAGCTGGGTAATATGCAATAGAGTGACTCAGGCATCTTAGCCCACATGGCCAGGGAATGCTTCTCTGAAGGGATCTGGGTGACGACAAGAAATCGGATGAGTGAACGTCAAGGGAATGAGTGTTCTGGGCTGTTAGCCTCAAGAGCCTCAGGTGAAACCAAGCTTGACACATTTAAGAAACAACAACAACAACAACAAACTGATATAGCTAGAAAAGAGTGAGCCAGGGAGAGCAGTATAAAATAAGGACTGAGATAACAGGAGCAGGTTGAAGAAGTGTTTTATAATGGAGATGAGAAGTTGGATTTAACTCTAACTGCCTAGGGAAGCCATTAGAGAGTTTAAACCAACATGGGTCATGTGACCAAAGACAGACCAGGGCTCGCAGACAAATAAATGGGGAGAGAGGGTAGAATGAGTTTTCCCAACCCCATCTCCAAAGAAAGAAGCTTCCTGTTCACATTAACCCATTCTCTGACAAGAGTGATGTACAGGAGATTCTAAAGAAGTCAAGTTCAAGGTTTGGGTCCTGGTAATTTGCATATCACCTTTTCCTAGCCAGGACTCCAAAAGGACTTAGGGGAGAGGGGAGAAGCCAGTCTCATTGCCTTACTGAATTGGCGACATGCTGAAGACTCACTGAAAAGGAGATTGGTCCCCGAGTTGGGAAGAGGTGTCTGCCATATCACAGCCCCACAGAAGTAGAAACAGAGATACCTGTGCACAGATAAAGCAAATTGTTTCATCACAACTACTTCCTCTTGGTTTCCAGTCTTTATAAACAGGGAATTCTAGGAAAGTGGCTTAAAACTATAATACAAAAAATAAAAGTCCTGCTTGGAAGGCTTTTCCATCTAGGAGGAGCACTGAATTGAATTTCTCAGCAGAACTGTGTGCAGAGTCTCCAAGAGACTGTATCCAATCCATTTATTTAAATTCCACTTTGGATAAATAACCAGCTTTGGGGAAACATAAACATAGCACCTCTTCCCCATCATAGAGTCACAATTCCAGCTCCATAGCATCCCTCTACCACCAGGGGGTATATATAATTTTTATGGAGTTATAATCTATGTGATGTCTGTTTCTTAGTGCTGTTTTTGGTTACTATTATTTCACATACAGTTCTCCATGTAGCGTCTAAATATTTTCCATTTTCAGTACACAGTGATACATAGTGTTATGGTAGATAAAAATAGCTCATGCTTACAAAATAATTACTTTATGTCAGACATAGTTCTGAGCACATTATCTATTTTTACTCATTAAATGTTTTTTCCTTATAGCCATATATAGCTAGGTACCATCTGTCTTTGTTTGGCTCCAGAGGAAAGAAAGTGGAGGGACCTCCCTGGTTGTCCAGTGATTAAGGATCCACCTACCTATGCAGGAGACATGGGTTTAATCCCTGGTCCAGGAACTAAGATCACATACACTGAGGGCAATTAAGCCCGTGCACCACAACTACTGAGCTGGGGCCTAGAGCCTGGGGGCCACAGCTACTGAGCCCACGTGCCGAAACTACTGAAGCCCTTGCAGCCTACAGCCTGTGCTGCAACAAGAGCATCCACCACAATGAGAAGCCCCCGCACCACCACCAGTAGCCCCTACTCACTGCAACTAGAGAAAGCCCTGCACAGCAATGAAGGCCAGCTCAGCCAAAAATAAATAAAAAAAAAATAAGTGGAGTCCGAAGCCAAGAGTAAAGAGTACCACGAATTGCTTTATTCAGGATTCAACCTCAAGGAAGCAGGCAATAGTAAAACGAGGCAAGGAAGTGGGGAGAGTCCATTTGAAGGTGCGTTATCAAGCTGGTTACCATCAAATGTGATCAACTGTTCCATCACATGAGACTATCCCCTCTGGAGACCATCCTGCAAGAAAGCTATAAAAACTCATCTCAGATAGTTATACAAGGGGAGAAAAGAGGGACTGTTTATCCACGAACTCCCATCTGCTCCATGAGATCTTTTACTCCCATACACTTT
This sequence comes from Redunca redunca, assembly GCA_006410935.1. Taxonomy (NCBI): domain Eukaryota; kingdom Metazoa; phylum Chordata; class Mammalia; order Artiodactyla; family Bovidae; genus Redunca; species Redunca redunca. The sequence goes on from SJYQ01096370.1 coordinate 327,548, forward strand.
GGACTTGGCACATATCACACCTGAGTATCAGCAGGGAAGCCTCAGGGTCAGTGACAAGAGGCAGGCATCAGGGCTAGAGGCAAAGTACCCTGTAGTTTGCCTGCCCAAGGTCACAGGGTCAGTCAGAGCTCAGGTAAACTGGGTGTGGCAGCAATGGTGGAAAAATACAAAAGATTCTCTTATCACACTGGTTTGGCTGATAGAACACAAAAATTAAGTACCTGCTGTAAACCACTCAGCCAGTAACTGGTAGAGCCATAGTTTGATCCCAGGAAGCCAGGCTCTTAACAGTATGCTAAACTAGCTCTTTGATTTGGGGAGTTCTGGGTTGTATTTATCTTTTCACTAAACTACTTCAGAGCAGGAATCTTATGCTTGGGCAGGAATCTTAGATTCCAACCCAGGCTCAGAAACTTGGAAAATCATTTCTCTGTGGCCCTCCATTTGTCCATATGCTTTTGAAAAAGCTCAGGCAATAAGATCTTAAAGGTCTCAAATTCTGAATCACACCCTTCTAAAAGTCTTTGAACAGATCTACAAATCCTTAGGATGGAAGGATTAGACTACTGAGTCACACGGTAGGACCGTTTTTATGACTCATGGTTTAAATTAGCAGATTGCCTTTGAAAAGAAACGTACCAGTTTAATGCAATTACTCTATCTTCCATGGATGAATATGTCTCTTTCCTTGCCTGATCATCAATTGAGATAAAATAAAATTATATATAAAATATTGAATTTTTGTTGACTCGATGGATGTAAAGTAGTGTCATGAGTTTGCTTTGTTTTCTATTTTTCCAGTGACTAAATAAGCCAAACATCTCTGCAAATGTTTGTCATGTCATTTCCTCTTGTGTTAATTTACTTTTAGCAAGTCATTTCCCCTCTCTGGGGGATCAGCCTTAACATCTCTCACGTGAAAAGGTCGACTGAGATCTCTAAGTTTGTTCTAAAAATTAAGTGAGACAGTACCTACCAAGGTTCTATTTCAATTCTCCAAACAAATAAGGGAAGGCCCTTCCATCTTCAGCATTTGTACAAGTGTAGAAACCCGTGAGCAGGGCCCTTGACCAAACTCTGACATGTCTTGGTCAACCAGATCTCTTCTTTCTGGCTGGTTCATATTTTAGTTCTTCCTAAAAGAAAAAGAGAATAACTTAAACAACCAGCATGGTGATTTTTTTCCCCTCAAATCCAAACAATTTGTAATATTAATGTGTGATGAAAACACACATCAAATGCCTTTCTCAAGGCAGTGGTTATCTCTATTGGCTGCCACATCTAGCTGTTCTCTAAGCCCACAGCTTCTGAAACACTTGACACATTTGTTCTGAACTTGTGGTGACCTACCTATTCCAAGTTTCATTCTTACAGCAGCTGAGATTAAAATGGTCAAAGCAATGAAGTCATTGTCATTCTTTGCTACTGCTGCTGCTGCTAAGTCGCTTCAGTTGTGTCCGACTCTGGGCAACCCCATAGATGGCAGCCCACCAGGCACGCCCGTCCCTGGGATTCTCCAGGCAAGAATACTGGAGTGGGTAGACTTTCCCTTCTCCAGGGGATCTTCCCAACCCAGGAATTGAAGGAGGGTCTCCTGCACTGCAGGCAGATTCTTTACTAACTGAGCTATCAGGAAGCCCTGTTTATACATCTTTCCTTGACCCTGAGGGTGATCTCTATTATTCTAAGTTTTACCAGGTAGATTAGTTTTGGGGAGCTGCTGTGACAAACTGCCACACACTTATTGGCTTAAAACAACAGAAATTTATTCTATCATGGGCTAGGGGTTAGAAGTCCAAAATTAAGGTGTCCACAGAGCACTGTTCTGTAAAAGGTTTAGGGAAGGCTCCTTCCTTGCCTCCTCCTAGCTACTAATGGTTGCTAGCAGGCCTCAGTGTTCTTTGGCATGCAACAACATCATCTTAACTTCTGTGTCCATCGTTTCATGGTCTTCTTCCCTGTGGGTCTGTCTTTTCATGTCTCCAAATCTCTCTTGTCCTTGCAAGGGCAGCAGTCATTGGATTTAGGGCGCCACCTAATCCAGTATGACCTCATTATAACTTGATTATATCTGCAAAGACCTTATTCCAAATAAGGTCACAATTATGGTTTCCACACGGATGTGACTTTTGGAGAAGCACTATTAAACCCAGCATCCCAGAACATCTCTGTATCCTTACTCCTCCCATCCCATAGTTTTGGACTTGTCTCCTTGCTTCTCATGAAGAATCCTTCTTTGGAATGACCCCAGTCATTGGAGTTATGGTAATTATATTCATTGTTCTCCTTCATAATAGCCTGTCCCTTCTTCTCTCCATGTTTCACTGGAGCTTGCTGTCAGACTAACCTCATGGAAAGGACAGTCTAGTTATCTTCATTTCCTTGCTCAAAATCTTTCTGATGGTTTCCTTTACCTATAGCTCAGGAGCTGCACTTCTTCAGGAGGGCACTGACAGACTCTACCACCTGATGCCAACTCTCCTGTCTAGTCATAACATCACAACTCTCCCCCACGCACAACACAGATTGTCTTTTAGCTCTGTCATCTACCCTTTTCCTCATCATGTCTTCCTCTCCATCTGAAAGCTGTTTTCTTGATCACAAGATGGATTATTCCCATCACTCTTGAAAAGCTACCTCTTCTCCAAGCAATATCCCCACCTCACACCTAGTCAGCATCCTGCTCCAAAGCCCCATAATATTTTGTACTTCAGTTGCCACTTCATCCTTACGTTATTTGTCATAATGCTATTTCTCTTTTGATTAAAACATGAGCTCTTAAGAGCAGGAACTCTTCCTTATTCCCTCAGTTTCTGGGTCTTAGGAGATGGTACCTTTTGAAGAGATGAAGGAAAGATTCTACAGTAATAATTTTCAGAAGCTGCTTTAGGGGGTTGTGCAAATAGTCTGTATTTCATTGATAGTCAAGCTGATAAGAAATTAAAGTGCTAATTTTACTCCTAATTTCAGATTTTCATATTTATAAAAACAGCTTACGTCTTTATACTAACCAAATGCAGCACATTTGATCTTCAGTTCAGTTCAGTTCAGTCGCTCAGTTGTGTCCGACTCTTTGCGACCCCATGAATCGCAGCACGCCAGGCCTCCCTGTCCATCACCATCTCCCAGAGTTCACTCAGACTCATGTCCATCGAGTCGGTGATGCCATCCAGCCATCTCATCCTCGGTCGTCCCCTTCTCCTCCTGCCCCCAATCCCTCCCAGCATCAGAGTCTTTTCCAATGAGTCAACTCTTCACATGAGGTGGCCAAAGTACTGGAGTTTCAGCTTTAGCATCATTCCTTCCAAAGAAATCCCAGGGCTCATCTCCTTCAGAATGGACTGGTTGGATCTCCTTGCAGTCCAAGGGACTCTCAAGAGTCTTCTCCAACACCACAGTTCAAAAGCATCAACTCTTCGGCGCTAAGCCTTCTTCACAGTCCAACTCTCACATCCATACATGACCACAGGAAAAACCATAGCCTTGACTAGATGGACCTTAGTCAGCAAACTAATGTCTCTGCTTTTGAATATACTGTCTAGGTTGGTCATAACTATTCTTCCAAGGAATAAAGTGAAAAGTGAAGTCGCTCAGTCGTGTCCGACTCTCTGCGACCCCATGGACTGTATAGCCCACCAGGCTCCTCAGTCCATGGAATTTTCCAGGCAAGAGTACTAGAATGGGTTGCCATTTCCTTCTCCAGGGGATCCTTCCCAACCCAGGGGTTGAACCCAGGTCTCCTGCACTGCAGGCAGGTGCTTTACCATTTGAGCCACCAGGGAAGCCCAAGGAGTAAGTGTCTTTTAATTTCATGGCTGCAGTCACCATCTGCAGTGATTTTGGAGCCCAAAAAAATAAAGTCTGACACTGTTTCCACTGTTTCCCATCTATTTCCCATGAAGTGATGGGACTGGATGCCATGATCTTCGTTTTCTGAATGCTGAGCTTTAAGCCAACTTTTTCACTCTCCTCTTTCACTTTCATCAAGAGGCTTTTTAGCTCCTCTTCACTTTCTGCCATAAGGGTGGTGTCATCTGCATATCTGAGGTTATTGATATTTCTCCCGGCAATCTTGATTCCAGTTTTTCTTCCAGTCCAGCATTTCTCATGATGTACTCTGCATAAAAGTGTGTTTCTGCTTTCCAAGTAGGTTCTGGGTAAGTTTTTTGCATTTAAAAAATTATGAAAACCACTATAGCAGTGGGGTTATGTATCGCCTTTGGGAGATGAGGTACTTACATTTCCTCTTAGATACTCTTAATCCCAGGAGCCTTGATAATGGCTGAGATTTTTTTAATCCTATGTGTAGAATTAAAGGGGAGTGACGCTGTAAGGCCAGAGCAGAAAGGTCACAAAGACCATGACCAGTCTGCCATTTATTAACTGTGTGAGTCGGGGAAATTACTTAATATCCTCAAACCTGGTTTTTTTTTCCCCCCTTTAACATAGAAATGAGCTCTAATTCATAGGGTTGTTGAGAGGATTAAATAATAGACCTAAAATGAATAACATATGAGACACGTAATAAATGACATCTACCTTAATTATAAAGGTTAGTTCTGGTGAGAGTTATCCTTTTTCCCCTTTGCCTGGTGAAATGCAGCTGTAATTCCAACAGCTGCTGAGAGAGTGGATGAGAAGGGCCTTAACCTCTAAATTGCCCCAAGGGAGAGTTGGCTAATGAAAAGCCACAGGAGTGAATTATCTGCTGACTATACTCTTTTGCTGAGGTATAAAATTACTTTCGTATAGATATCCAGTTTGCTAATTATCTTTTAAAAATCAAATGAGAGCTCTTTCTAAAGTCCTAGTAGTGGCCAAGAAAATGTATTAAAGGAAAATTATCAGATTTTGCCCAGGTATCAAGAAACATTCACTTTGAAATAAAATAAGGACTTGAATACTTAATGTTTGGTCTGATTACGGAGTAGATCAAATATTTTCTTGATGTGGTCCCCTTCTTTAAGATTTGAGTGGAGAAAAATTGAGAGATGACTCTGAGAAATGGAAAAATCCACATTCTGAATTAATTTGGATCTTAAAAGGAAACCAGACTGATTTCTTCTCTTCCTAGCTGGGTTTCAAGTGATTTTTTTCTCCTTTCATGAGGCTGCCCTTCGCTACTCTTCTATTGGCATCAATGCACGTGGTTGTAGGAGCCAGGAGTCTGTGTAAGCATGCTCTGCTCTTTTCTGTAAAGACTTGACTCATTGGCCTCAGGCTCTTACCCACACAGCTGGCAATATTCACATTCCTATGTACTTTCACTTTTCTTTCCCATTTGATATTTCTGTTTGTTTTAATTTTTATTGGAGTATAGTTGCTTTACAATGTTGTGTTAGTTTCTACTGTACAGCAAAGTAAATCATATATATATATACACATATATATGTATGTATATATATATGTGTGTGTGTGTGTATATATATATGTATCACCTCTTTCTTATATTTCCTTCCCATTTAGGTCACCACAGAGCCCTGAGTAGAGTTCCCTGTGCTATACAATAGGTTCTCATTAGTTATCTATTTTACACATGCTGCTGCTAAGTCACTTCAGTCGTGTCTGACTCTGTGTGACCCCATAGGCGGCAGCCCACCAGGCTCCCCCGTCCCTGGGATTCTCCAGGCAAGAACACTGGAGTGGGTTGCCATTTCCTTCTCCATGTGTATATATGTCAACCCCAATCCCCCAATCCATCATAATCCCTCCTCATTCTCCCTTGCTGTTCATATGTTTATTCTCTATGTCTGTGCCTCTAGAAGAATGGATAAAGAAGATGTGGTATATATATACAATGAAATATTACTTAGCCATAAAAAGGAAAGAAACTGGGCTTTTGGTAGAGATGTAGATGGACCTAGGGACTGTCATACAGAGTGAAGTAAGTCAGAAAGAGAAAACAACTATTATATAGTGAAGCATTTACATGGAACCTGAAAAGATTGGTGAACTTTCACTTTTATGACCAGCGTGTCAGGTCGAAGCATCCATGCCCTTACAGGGCTTTTGAGGAACCCTCCTCCTGCTACATGTATCTTTTTAACAGTAAGTCCTCAGACCCAGGATCTTTTTTATCTTCATTGACTTCAGTTCAGTTCAGTCGCTCAGTTGTGTCTGACTCTTTGTGACTCCGTGGGCTGCAGTATACCAGGCTTCCCTGTCCATCACCAACTCGTGAAGCTTGCTCAAACTCATGTCCATCGAGTTGGTGATGCCATCAAACCATCTCATCCTCTGTTGTGCCCTTCTCCTCCCACATTTAATCTTTCCCAACATCAGGGTCTTTTCAAATGAGTCAGTTCTTTGCATCAGGTGCCCAAAGTATTGGAGTTTCAGCTTCAGCATCAGTCCTTCCAATGAATATTTAGAACTGATTTCCTTTAGGATGGACAGGTTGGATCTCCTTGCTGTCCAAGGGACTCTCAAGAGTCTTCTCCAACACCACAGTTCAAAAGTATCAACTCTTCAGCGATAAGCTTTCTTTATAGTCCAACTCTCACATCTGTACGTGACTACTAGAAAAACTGTAACTTTGACTGGACAGACCTTTGTTGGCAAAGTAACGTCTCTGCTTTTTTAATATTCTGTCTAGGTTGGACATAACTTTCCTTCCAAGGAGTAAGCATCTTAATTTCATGACTGCAGTCACCATCTGCAGTGATTTTGGAGCCCAAAAAAATAGTCTGTCACTGTTTCCATTGTTTCCCCATCTATTTGCCAAGAAGTGATGGGACTGGATGCCATGATCTTAGTTTTCTGAATGTTAAATTTTAAGCCAACTTTTTCACTCTCCTCTTTCACCTTCATTGCCTTAGACCTCACAGAACTTAACCTACTGTTTCTCCCTGTCTAAAAGTTCCCACTGCTTCCCAGTCTATCCCTTGGACAAGACACCAGAGCTCTAATTTTAAGTATTTTACAACCAAGGAGACTAGGGAACATCTGTTCAGCGAACAGAAATTAAATGGGGGAAATGGAAAGTTTCTGGCATCTTACAAAATACGTAGAGCCACTGTCCAGAGTTAGTGTTGGTTTCTAGCCTTTTGCTTTCTATCCTCTGCTTTCACTATTCCAGTAAATCACAATCCAATTTCCACCCCAGGAAATTCCCCTAGCATGCGCACACACACCCACCCACCCACACACACACACACACACACACACACACAAAGCAATCAAGACAAAATAGATGTTCCTGCCTGTTATGAATATATCTCTGTCTCTGAAAACTCTAGATAGAGAGTCTCTAAATTTTTCTAGAAATGGTTGACACAGGGCGTACTCAGCACTGTGGAGGTGACAAGACTAAAATAACTTGGAGATCAGATTATCTGGAGGGACTTTATTCTGCTCATTCTTATACCTAGATCTCTAACCGTTCTGCAAACCCCATTACCAACTTGACTTTGAATCCAGCCAGTCCAGTCCCTCCCTCGTGGTTCTTACCCTGCCTAGCTTATCATCTCTGAGATGTTTTTTGCTTTTTTTCCACCTTCAAACTGCCAGAGGATAATCAAATTACTGGCCAAATATGGTTTACCTTCCTGGTCCACAAATTCTACTCAATGGTAAGAAATTTAAAATTCTATCCTTATATTGAAATAAACACATGTATGTTGTGAATAGAAAGTGAATTTTTTATATTTAACTTTATGGATTTGCCAATATTCAACCATTTAGGCCTATAAAAATAGCAACTGCATATGGTTTAACCTCACACATTTTAAAAGTAACAGAATTTTTTTCTCCATTGGGCTTTATCTTCATGCCCATGAATAATACTTCTCTCTCCATTGACATTAGGAATATTTCATATAAAAGTTTGAAATGCAGCATTTTTCACAGTGTAATCTATTCAGTGATTTTTGGAATATTCAGTAATGGTGGGAAAAATTGGTGCTAACTCAGACATGGCTATCTGTCAAATGAATCAGCATTGGATTCTGAGAGCAAACAGGAAGTATTGATAATAGCTTTCACTTTCTGAATTCTCTGAAAAGCATCAGCTTCTAGTCCTTCCATCTCTAACCCTATGCCAACATTTTCCTCTTTTCTCTTCCAGGGATCTTGTTCATATGGACCTATTCAGCTTCTCTCTTTTTTGCCCATTACCTAGAGCCTAAGAATTGATGAAACATTCATAAACGCACATCACATCCAATGTGTCTCCAGGTGAATCGCTCTCTACGTTTTCTCCTGTGAATGAGGCAAACAGAATTTTCTTAGAGGACTTGAAGGAGCAGCTGTGCTGGAGAAAATAAAATGTCATTATGAAAAGTTGGTGGGGCAGAATGGAGGGCCTCTAGAAAATCTTCACGTGCTATTAAATTCTGCTTGTTATTAACATTAAAGTTTTAGTCACGTGATCATAATCCATTACTCCCTGCAACCTCTTACTTCTTTTCCATGTGTAAAATGTAAGTATTTAACTGAATGAGATAAGCTTCTAGGTTTGACACTCCAAGATAGTACAATGTAAGAGCATTCACAACTGGTAGTAGAGCTAAAACAATGTCAAAATACATCAGTTGGGCTCACCTTTTACAGAGGACATCAGTTGCTATCTTTGGGGTGGGGTCAGCACATTCTTTTTCATATTCTATTGCATATTTGCCTTATGCGTTTAGGTTTCAAGTTGTTTGGCAAAGATTATTAATCCATGGTATTTAATAAATGTAAGAGCAAGGAAAGTATTGCAAGTGCTAATGAGAAGAGGTACATGATAATTATGTAAATGAGGCATGGTATATTTAAAATTTTTAAGTGGCATAATTCACGGGACTGCAGGAAATTTTCTCAAAACAAAGAGCTATTCACAAAGCAGGTGCAAGGATCTCTCTCTACCTGGGCAATCAGCAAGAATCATTAAGAGCAACAAAAAGTGACTGAGGAACCAAAATACCACCTGAGTGTATGACTTAGCTTCAGTGGCATGTGTTCATTCAGAACAGAGAAGTACATGAGTTTGTTAAAGGATTTAAAGGAAAGCAGAGTAACCCTGCTAGTGAGATCTGTCACAGGCTGTGAATAGTGTATGAAGACAAGTGTAGGCACAGTTCAGTTCAGTTCAGCTGCTCTTCTCATGAGGTGGCCAAAGTACTGGAGTTTCAGCTTTAGCATCCTTCCTTCCAAAGAAATCCCAGGGCTGATCTCCTTCAGAATGGACTGGTTGGATCTCCTTGCAGTCCAAGGGACTCTCAAGAGTCTTCTCCAACACCATGGTTCAAAAGCATCAACACTTCGGCGCTCAGCCTTCTTCACAGTCCAACTCTCACATCCATACATGATCACAGGAAAAACTATAGCCGTGACTAGACGGACCTCTGCTTTTGAATATGCTATCTAGGTTGGTCATAACTTTTCTTCCAAGGAGTAAGCATCTTTTAATTTCATGGCTGCAATCACCATCTGCAGTGATTTTGGAGCCCCCCAAAAATAAAGTCTGACACTGTTTACACTGTTTCCCCATCTATTTACCATGAAGTGATGGGACCGGATGCCGTGATCTTTGTTTTCTGAATGTTGAGCTTTAAGCCAACTTTTTCGCTCTCCTCTTTCACTTTCATCAAGAGGCTTTGTGGTTCCTCTTCACTTTCTGCCATAAGGGTGGTGTCATCTGCATATCTGAGGTGACTGATATTTCTCCCGGCAATCTTGATTCCAGCTTGTGTTTCTTCCAGTCCAGCGTTTCTCATGATGTACTCTGCATAGAAGTTAAATAAGCAGGGTGACAATATACAGCCTTGACGTACTCCTTTTCCTATTTGGAACCAGTCTGTTGTTCCATGTCCAGTTCTAACTGTTGCTTCCTGACCTGCATACAGATTTCTCAAGAGGCAGGTCAGGTGGTCTGGTATTCCCATCTCTTTCAGAATTTTCCACAGTTTATTGTGATCCACACAGTCAAAG
>SJYQ01096370.1:339205-356556 GCA_006410935.1 Redunca redunca
AGAGTACATCATGAAAAAGGCTGGACTGGATGAAGCACAAGCTGGAATCAAGATTTCTGGGAGAAATATCAATAACCTCAGATACACAGATGACACTACCATTGTGGCAGAAAGTGGAGAAGAACTAAAGAGCCTCTTGACGACAGTGAAAGAGAAGAGTGAAAAAGTTGGTTTAAAACTCAACGTTCAGAAAACTAAGATCATAGCATCTGGTTCCGTCACTTCATGGCAAATAGGTGGAGAAACAGTGGAAACAGTGACAGACTTTATTTTTTGGGGCTCCAAAATCACTGCAGATGGTGACTGCAGCCATGAAATTAAAAGCCACTTGCTGCTTGGAAGAAAAGTTATGTCCAACCTAGACAGCATATTAAAAAGCAGAGACATTACTTTGCCAACAAAGGTCCGTCTACTCAAGGCCATGGTTTTTCCAGTAGTCATGTATGGATGTGAGAGTTGGACTGTGAAAAAAGCTGAATGCTGAAGAATTGATGCTTTTGAACTGTGGTGTTGGAGAAGACTCNTGTTGGAGAAGACTCTTGAGAGTCCCTTGGACAGCAAGGAGATCCAACCTGTCCATCCTAAAGGAAATCAGTTCTAAATATTCATTGGAAGGACTGATGCTGAAGCTGAAACTCCAATACTTTGGGCACCTGATGCTGGAAAAGATTGAAGGTGGGAGGAGACGGGGTTGACAGATGATGAGATGGTTGGATGACATCTGACTCAATGGATATGAGTCTGAGCAAGCTCTTGGAGTTGGTGATGGACAGGGAGGCCTGGCGTGCTGCAGTTCATGGAGTCGCAAAGAGTCAGACACAACTGAGTGACTGAACTGACTGATTGACTGGCCTGACCCCAGATTTCCAGCATATGAAATAAATTGGTTATTTTGGGGAACAATGTTGGAGGAAAAGTATATCTGTAAGAAGTGAATACTTGTTTTTAAATTTTGAAGATCACTCTCATGATTGTATGTGGTGGAAATGAGGTTGTGGATGATAAGATTACACCCTTCTGTACTTGTTAAGGTCAGATGACTTAACACATAAATGTAAATTTCGCATTCATGTACAAATTCAGTGTAGGTAATGCTTGTCAGATGACATCCTGGCAGAGAGCCAGGAACTCTGTGTCTCATGACAAAGCTCTACTTAGATCCTAGAGATAAGCTTCTCCATTCACCTCACAGATAGAGGAAGAGGTTCTAGAAAAGGCATACCCACCTCTTCACCATCCCTCCCAGAAGAGACATCCCTTTCTCACACTTCTCATTGACAAGAAGTAACCAGATGCCTCCCACTCCAGATACACAGGAGAAAAAGCAGGAAATATAACTCCAGGCAGGGCATCCCTTCCTAACGACAATCCTTCACTACGAAGGAGTCTTTGAGGGTCAATTATTCAGCTTTGCTACACTTCTCAGTCAGTTTTGAGCAAAAGGATTTACAACTGACTTTCACAACTCAACCTTTCTGGGTGTGGAGAAACAGGAAACTTCTGTGTTAGGTACTCAAAAGCAAGAGCTATGACTCACAGCACTGAGTGCCTATAAAATGAATAAAAGTAATTTTTAAAGAAACAAACTACAGTTTATAGAAAACAGAGGTGCTCTATTTCGGATTGCAAATGTGTTAAAGTCAAACTTGGGCGATACATCTGTGTGCGTGTGTGCATGTGTGCACACACCAGGTATCTCTTCCTTTGAGAAGTGACTCCACCCCCATTGTGTAAATATCTCACTCATTTATTACACTTAAAGCAGTGGGGAGAAGGCCCGACCAGAGTCACTTCCCCTACCTCAGAGCTTGAGTGTGAACCAGTCCCATCCAATTAAGCAACTTCATTCTTCTTGTCACAGTGACTTTTCAAAAAATGAGCTCATGACCTAAGTTGGTCCAATCAGAGTGCACTCTGGTACTTCTTCTCCAGAGGCTCTTTCTCTAGGCCATAATCTCTAAAACCATGTAAGCCTGAAAGCCATTTCTTTACACACACACTCCCCATACACAAACATATATATATATATACATAAATATATATATACATACATACACACACACATTCTTTTTTTAATATTCTTTTCCATTATGGTTTACCATAGAATGTTTTTTTAATTGAAGGACAATTGTTTTACAACATTGTGTTGGTTCCTGCTGTACAACAACAGGAATCAGCTCTTAGAGCTGTGAATCAGCTCTAAGTATATATATCCCCTCCCTTGTGAGCCTCCCTACCCCACCCCCATCCCGCACCTCTAGGTCATCATAGAGAGCCATTTTAATATTACATGGAGACTAAGAATAAAGCCAAGTAAGAGAGCTGATGACATTATTTGAATGCCTGGACAAACATGACTGAAGTCCACTACTTGAATGTTCTAATTATGTGACCAATACATTTCTCTGCTTACAGGTCTTTTCACCTGGCTTAGTTGATTTATTTCTGATAATAAAACTTTCAAAATTAAAGTCTCCTAACTATGACACTTGGTTTGGATTTTTCATCTTTTCATCATGTTACTATTCTAAAACCTTTAATGGGCTCATTAATTGCCCACAGGCCAAATTAAGTCTCCTCTGCTTCATTTGCAGAATCTTGCACAAAAAAGGTTCACCTTCCTAATCCAAGAACATAAACCTTAGAATGCCCACACATCTCTCTCTCATTGACATCTGGTTTTAGTCAGGTGTCTTAATCTGTGTCAACCCCTAAAATTCCACTTGATAGCACAGCTTCCATGGAAATTATTATTGCTTTGACATCAGGGACCATGTCTCACAGACAATGGTAGTCAGCCTCACCATACACACCCTTACCACTTGCAGCACTTTCAATTCTTAATGTGGTACAGAACCCATAAAACACTCAGCAAGTATTTGCTGATCTACTTTTCAATAGTGATATTTATTTGGGAAGCAGAATTTAAAATTTTCAACAGTCTACACTTTTTTTCCTTCTGAGAGGGAGATAATTTTCTAAGTAGACAATTTGGGGAGGAAATGTACAGCTTGAAAAAGGTGATGAATTGGCCAAAGCTTTCTTGGAGGTCAGCATTAGGGTGACCTTTTTCTTTGTTTCATTTTTAACAGAGTTATACCTCAGACAGCAATTCAGAGAGGGTTTCCCAGTAACTGATATAAGTGGTCTTCTCTTTTAAGTGTGAAAAAAGAAATCAAGTTCTTCACAGATCAGCTATCCTGAAACTGTTAAATACCTGTTCTTCATTATTCCTATTGCGTTGTAGTATATACTATTTGTTGACTGAATAACTGATATCCTCCTTCCATCGGGTTCTTCCTCCTCCCACAAATTCAAATCACATTAATTCTTGGAAAATACTAGAAAAGTGTAAAGTTAAGGTATAACAGTTCCTCACATCTTTAAGTATTTTTAGAGGTTTTATTCACATTCCATCTTTATACATGTCCTCCATAAAAACACTGTAACTAGGATGGAAGAATAATACCTATTTTGCAGAGGAGGAAACTGAGGCTCAGAGGTCCCAAAGGTCATACAGCTGGTAATCAACAGACCCCAGGTATCAGGCCTACTGTGTCATCTATATCACTTCCCACCCAGTACCCTGACCACTGAATGACCATGTGTTTCGGGAGGCAACCAGGAAGGTAGCCAGTGTGGTGGCCAAAACCCTAGAGCTAGACTGAAGTAGACACAGGTAAAAGTCTAGGTATGCTTCTGACCACCATGTGGACAAGTGATACCATCAGTTCAAACCTCGGTTTTCTACTTTGAAAAATGGGAATAATCCCACAACCTTTTGTGGAGATTGTGAGGCTTGAATTCAGCTTTGAAGCTGAAACTCCAATACTTTGGCCACCTGATGCGAAGAACTGACTCATTGGAAAAGACTGTGATGCTGGGAAAGATTGAGGCAAGATTGAGATGGTTGGATGGCATTATCAACTGGATGGACATGAGTTTGTGCAAGCTCCAGGAGTTGGTGATGGACAAGGAAGCCTGGTGTGCTGCTGTCCATGGAGTCCCAAAGAGTCAGACACAACTGGACGACAGAACTGAACTGAACTAAGGCATGAATGACATGCTGTCTCAGACTCGATGTAAGCTTGGAATTCTCTAGCTACTAAAAGTTGTTGGGGCAATGAAGAGTCAGGCAGGTATACAGAATGGTTATCTTGGGCCTGAAAACTGTAATTTCATCTCCGATTAGATGAAATGAACCAGTTGTGATAGATAGTAAAGAGTCTGCCTGCTATGCAGGAGACCTTGGTTTGATTCCTGGGTCAGGAAGATCCCATGAGGAAGGGAATAGCTACCCACACCAGTATTCTTGCCTGGAGAATTCCATGGACAAAGGAGCCTTGCTGGCGACTACAGTCCATGGGGTCACAAAGAGTTGGGCACAACTGAAAGTGTTCTTTGGAAGGAATGATGCTAAAGCTGAAACTCCAGTACTTTGGCCACCTCATGCGAAGAGTTGACTCATTGGAAAAGACTCTGATGTTGGGAGGGATTGGGGGCAGGAGGAGAAGGGGATGACAGAGGATGAGATGGCTGGATGGCATCACGAACTCAATGGACGTGAGTCTGAGTGAACTCCAGGGGCTGGTGATGGACAGGGAGGCCTGGCGTGCTGCGATTCATGGGGTCGCAAAGAGTCGGACATGACTGAGCGACTGAACTGAACTCAGCTGAGTGACTAACACCACATAGATATTGTGACTGTGTAATACACTGAGAGGGATGACTACTGTGGGAAATGCTCCCTCTTTGGAGAACTTCAAGAAGAAATTTCTGATATCCACCTCCTCTTTCCATGAATTTATCATTGAAATATTAGTCCTCAAAGAATATGCAAAGGAATCCATCTGAACAAACTCAGAGTAAAGTCCCTCAAGGAGGGCAATGGCAGGATTACAATTCACAGTGAAGTGGCTGGGTCCCCATCAAGGCCATGCCACCTGAAACTTCCTGTTCCCAAGGGAATTTCTTGCTAAAGCACTTGTGCAATCTCCACACAAGACAGCACTCTCTCATTTAGTGATCAGCTACATCGGCAGCTTTTCCCACCCAGCTTTGTGTGCGCTCAAGCCCTGAAAGAAACAGATGCTTCTCCACTACTGCTATACCCTCTACCCACCCTGCAGATGAGAACCTGACCCACCTGGAAGTGACTTTTGACTTTTCAAGCTCTTCTAGTTCCAATTGCAAGCAAGTGAGGCCTCTTCTTTCTACCTGCCTCAGACCTACCATTTGTACTTTTCTGAGCCCTGTCTCTACCCTGATGATTGTTTTTGAGGATGTTCACTTTTTTTTTTTTTCTCCTTCCCCAGTGCCAAGCAGCATGCTAGATCTTCATTCCACAATCAAGGATTGAACCCATACTCCCTGCAGTGGAAGCACGAGTCTTAACCACTGGACCACCCGGGGAGTCCAGAGGATTCCACTCTTTTTAGGAGAGACTCTGCTAGTTATCTGAAGGAATGTGACCTTACCACAGTCAGACCTTACCTGAAGGAATGTGAGGCTAGAATGAAAACCTATACCCTAAACCTTATTACAGTAGATTAATACCCACTTTTGAAGGAGAAATTTTATTTGATAAAGATCATTAGTCGATGTGATTACCATTTATCTTCACCAAGGTGCTCTATGTCTATCACTCCACACTTGCCCTTCTGAAATACACAGACAGCTTCCTAGACACACAGCTACCCAAGTTATTTACCCACTGTGAAGGGTTGAACTCTGCCCCCCAAATGTAACCCAACACTCTGTGAGTCTACAGTTTACCTGTCCTATAGGATTTTTGTGGCTATTGGCAATAAGATGAGGTTTTACACAACAAGTCTGAAGTATTATGCAAATTTAAAATAATACGATTCTAAACCTTTAGACACTTGTAATTCTCCCCACCTTTGGAAATAATAGAACATCATCATGAGGCAAATGCCGAGCTATCCACTGAGAAAGTTGAACTTTGATTGCCCTTGAGTGGTCTACACATCTGTGAATATCCACTTCTTGGTGATGTCCATTCATTTAATTCCTTTGATCAATAACTTCATTTCTCCCCAGCCTCCCTTTTACTAGCCTCTTTGATAGATTTAATTAAAGTAATGTACTTTATGGAGATATGAAACCAGATACTTGATGATGTCACTTCCTGGTTGGGGTCCTCAGCTTCCCTTTCATAAAGTGGAAAGTAGGAGACGTCGAGGCAGAAGACAGGTCTACCTTGATTCTGCTCAATCACCCAGGGTATGAGTTGAGCAAAGACTTGCTCAGCGAGTGGCTGGAATCCTCTAATTCCAATAATTATCTTAATTAAAAAAAAAAATGTTACATTAGCCCCCAAACCACGTGCATTGTTTTGAGTGCCATAAAATCATCAGTTTGGGGAACAAACCCATGGCTGGTTAGGTCATTAGTAGAAAACATGAGTTCCTAGGTAAGCAAAAGGATGATTGACTTTAATTCAGGGATAGGGGAGGCTGTCAGTAGAGTAAGGCACAGGTCATGTTTGTTTCATAGTGACTCGCTAGACCAACACCTATTCCTTGAAATGAGAGCGGGACTTGGGGCATGGAAACATGATGGCTAAAAGGAACTATAGTAAGTGGAACACACAAAGCACACAACTGTGAAATAACAGGATTCCTGGGTGAACGTGACTTTCTTGTGAACACTGTGGCTCCTATATATACCTTCTTTTTGCGTACCATTCCCCTGACCATGGCAATTTATTTATAGTACCAAACCAAGAAATGTTCTCAGTTGAGTAGCAAAAGTAATAGGTTTTAAATTTATGACATATAAATCCCTAAACATCTTGTCTGGGGCATCGATACCTATATGCTCCTTGAAAGCTGTGTGTGTGTCCTCAGTCACTCAGTTGTGTACAGCTCTTTGGGACCCCATGGGCCATGGAATTCTCTGTCCATGGAATTCTCCAGGCAAGAATACTGGAGTGGGTTGCCAACTGAAAACTAGGGCCTAGTAAATTTTTTTATTTGTCAAAGAGTGACACGACTTTTCCAAAGATAGCTAAATTGAAATAACAAAGATAAAACATAGTGTCCTTTCTCAGGGATGGTAAAATTCATTTTTAAAGAGTCGACAGTAGCTTCCGAAAGAAAATGGCATTGACTTGTATATGAATGTTTTTCTGTGTGACTTTGGAGAAGTCTCTTGACCTCTCTGTTTCATCTGCAAATGTTTTAATATCTTTGGAATGAGTACTTGAACAAGCACTGAGTAATCACTAGCAAAATAAAAGAGGTTTTGATGAATGCTCTATATTTCCAGCCCGCCGGAGCCACTTCATGTTTCTATATACATCACACATTTTCCTGACTCTACACTTTCGGCATTTCTTCTAGTAGGAAGTAACCCTCCCGTTTTCCTTGTTCTAGTTTTACCCCTTTTCTAAGGACAAGGTCAACTGTCAGTTGGGTTTCCAGCTTTTCTTGATTTCTTTACTTAAAAGCACTGTTTCTTTTTCCTTTGGGGAAGTTGGGGTTGGTTTTTAGTTGTTGTTTGCATCTCTTGCTCTTTACATCTCTATTATGGATTTACAGAGCTTCATATTTTTATGTATTTTTTGAAGTAAATGACTTACACCTTTCCTTCAGAGAGCAGGGGTTATGCATGATTTACCTCAAAACTTGGCATGTAATAAGCGCTTAATAAATTTATAGGAAAGGTTTGTGATGGTTAGTGTTCTATGTCAAGTTGACTGGGCCATAGTACCTAATTCTTTTATCCAACACTTACAGCTATTGCTCAGAAAGTGTTTTGTAAAAGTGGTTAATGTTTATAATCAACTGAATTTAACTAAAGGAGATTACACTCAATAATATGGATGGGCTTTCTTGAATTAGCTGAAAGGTCTAAAGAACAAAAATGAAATTTTCTAGAAGAAATTTTGCCTGAAGACTGCAAGATCAGCTTTTGCTTGAGCTTCCAGCTTGCCCTGTAGACTTAGGACTTGCTTGCTCTGCAGATTTGGGGTTTCTCAGTCCTCACGATCATATAAGCCAATTCATTGAAATAAATCTCTTATGTACATATTGGTTTTGTTTCTCTAGAAAGCCCTGGCTGATATAGATGGAGAGGTTTCTTGTAGCACAATATATACAGTTTATCATTTAAATTAAGTGACTTAGAACAAGAATCTCATCAATATCTGTATAGACAATTATTCTCCAAATAAAATTTTCTACTCAACCTGGGGAAAAAAATGGAAGACACTTACCTGAACTATAAGCTCCAAGGGGACACAAATTTTGGCTTTTTTCACTGCTGTATTTCTGGTGCCTAGGACAATGCCTGACACATAATAAAAGTTCGAGAAATATCTGCTGAAAGAATGAAGGAATCAAAAATACAGTTTTAGAGAAAATACCACTTTTGGCTATGTAGTAAGCTTGAACTTGCCCTTATGTACTTTGGCTCTTGTACTGATATATACGGCAGAAAAAAATCCCAGACCTGCCATTCATTATGTTCCCATGGCAAGTCACATGCATTCTTTGCACTTCATCTTTTTTATCCAGATGATTAGTTTTTGGTCTGGCAGAAATCTAAACTCCCTCCTACCCTTCCTTAGTATCTGTGATTTGCCTGCCTGGCCATAATATCCTTAATTTTCCATCCAGTTTTGTCATCTCATACATTTGAATATTATTTATTGTGTGGTGATTGTTATTCCTTTCATGGTTCTTCATGCTATCATCAGTTACTACCTGAGATTTAGAAATTTGCTCCTCTCCAGAGTACTTAAAGAAAACTTCAGCCCCAGATTTCTGGGACCAGACTCTTTTTATAACTTTGTTGTAAAGAAATTAAAAGACTCCTTAAGACATTTTGGTCAAAACCACAATTCCTTGTGTTTTATAAACCGGCTATAAAGGGCCATATATACATTCGTTCTGCACCTGGGCTTCAGAACATCAAACCTTTGCTTCTAATTTTAGGGCCAGAAAATTATTTTATCACTGTTTTGCAGCCTCTTGTAAATACTTGCTGGGGTAATTTCTTTGGGTACCTTTGTTTCCTCTCTTCCTGAGGGGAAAATTTCTGGAGTCTGAATATACCTGCTGAGCGCTGGCTGCTCCCTCCAGAGGCCATCCATCCATGCCCCAGGGCCAAGCTGCTGAGTGAGTTTCCACAGCAGCTTTTCTCCATCCCCTGCCAGCAGAGAGTAAAAGGCTATTAGCCAAGATGCACCAAGGAGGGGGTCTTAATGCACTTACAGATTCTCCTCTCCTGATTTCAGGCTAATTCTTTTAAAGCTAAGAAGCTAAAAAAATTTCTTAGCATGTTCAACTATGGAGTATTCAACTGTGCAGGAAGAGACTGGGGAAAAATAAACTAATAAACGCAATGTGATAGAAAGTGTACCCAGTCTTCACACCTGGATGGCACTTTAATTCTGTTCATCTACATTTGAGGAAAAGGAGTTTCAGAGAAGAGGAAGATTTTCCTATGGACTTCCCAGATAGCTCAGTGGTAAAAGAATCTGCCTACCATTGCAAGAGACAGAATGGCTTCAGTCCCTGGGTTTGGAGGATCCCCTTGAGTAGGAAATGGCAACCCACTCCAGTATTCTTACTTGGAAGATTTCGTGGACAGAGGGAGCCTGGTGGTCTACAGCCCATGTGGTTACAAAGAGTCAGACATGACTGAGCATGCATTCACATGGAACTAAATAATGGCAAAATCCAGATACAAGTCCATCTCCTGCATCTGATCCTTTGCTTTTAACTGAATTTATTTATCCATAATGTGTGTCTATATGCCCCTACCTCTCCCTAACAAAAATCCTGAGGCACAATGAGATGCACGTAACTCAGACCTAGGACAGTTTAAATAGACACGAATCACGGGAAATTAGAGTAAGTGGGCTGTGGAAGTTTTTTGTTTCCTCTTTTCTTTTCTGTATTTCCCTCCTTTTCTCTCTTTTTTTCTTTTGTTTTTCCACTAGACAGTGTAGAAGCACAGAGAACTATTTAAGAGGTTTGGGGGTCATTTTTTCCTACTTAGAAACTACTAACAGGAAAAGTAGGCGGAGAAGACATGGAGGAGTCTATTTATGATTGTGGTGATAATGTCAGAACTGAAGGAGAGTCAGCGTTTTTCTCAAATGCCCTCTCTGCAGGTTTCACAGCTTGGAATTTAAAATGAGCTTTGAACCACAATGCAACACACCAGGTTTTGGATCAGGTGAAACAACTCTGTCTATTCATGTACAGTACCAGGCCAAGTTGTGGGGGGAAAAGCCAAGGTTTTCAAATAAACTTGTTACAGTACAGGGCTGAGAGAATCATTTTTTGACAAGCCTTAGAAAACAAAACAGGCATCACTACCATTCCCTGCTCAGTTGTACAGGCCTGCTCAGAGAGCCAGCTTCTATNGCGGAGAAGACATGGAGGAGTCTATTTATGATTGTGGTGATAATGTCAGAACTGAAGGCGAGTCAGCGTTTTTCTCAAATGCCCTCTCTGCAGGTTTCACAGCTTGGAATTTAAAATGAGCTTTGAACCACAATGCAACACACCAGGTTTTGGATCAGGTGAAACAACTCCGTCTATTCATGTACAGTACCAGGCCAAGTTGTGGGGGGAAAAGCCAAGGTTTTCAAATAAACTTGTTACAGTACAGGGCTGAGAGAATCATTTTTTGACAAGCCTTAGAAAACAAAACAGGCATCACTACCATTCCCTGCTCAGTTGTACAGGCCTGCTCAGAGAGCCAGCTTCTATCATTATAAAATAAGTGTGTAAATAAATATGTTTGAGGAAATCCTTTCCTTTTCTTGCTCCTGAGAGCTTCTCTGAATGTGAATTTGGATGTAGAATTTGTGTGTGATGTGTGTGGCAGGTGTCTATACCAACAGAATTTCTTCGTAGGTGGTGGAATGAAATTGCCTGCTAGATTGGACAGTAGGCAAGCCAGAAACAATGAAATCCATAGATATTTTAAGTTGAGAGAAAGAAAGACACTGTCCTTGATTCTGGGAACTTATGTGAAAATGGATATAAAACACCTTGTGTTCAGAGTGCAAATACAGTTCGGTTTTGAGGAGGTCTCTTACAGGAAACTAGTTCTCAGTTATTATAGTAACTGAAAAAGAATCGCAGACTTAGCTTCTCCAGGACTGAAAGGCACGTGGGGGGTCAAAGCCTCTGCTCCTTATCAACTTCTGTGGAACCTCTTCTGGTGTACCTCTGAAAGAGGGTAACAGGGCTCTGAACATCACTGTGATGGGGAGAGTTTACTACCTCAGAAGACAGCATATTCTGTGCAGAGAGGTTCCTGTGGATAGAAAATGCCTCTGTACCCTGAGCTGAAGCCTGCATTCCTGCCCCATCTCACCTCTCCCAGCACCATCCTCTGTAGCCACCCAGAAATAATATAATTTCCCCTGTGATGCTATTCATTTAATTGCTCACAGCAAACCAAACCGAACATCTCCAGCCGCACGCCCCTCCACCCCGCCCCACACACCTCCTCACTATTTGACCCAGCACCCAAGGTACATATGAGACAGGATATGGATTCGTGCAGAGGACCCAGAGCCTGGTCTTGTGGCAAGTTCAAGGGCTAGATGGGGATGCTGCAGTATCCATGGGTTGGTAAGAGGGGCCCCATGGTTTCTCCAGAACAGTCAATCAGGTTAAGACATTGGTAAATAAAAAGATTTCTAGGGTAGAAAGTTGCTTTTTCTACCTGATGTGTAGAGGTGAAGTAAATTGAGTCTTCCCAAAAAAGGACATATTGGCTTGCCTGATGGTCCAGTGGTTGAGCATCTGTCTTGCAATGCTGGGGACACTGGTTCAGCCCCTGGTCTGGGAAGATTCCATATCCACAGGGCAACTAAGCCTGTGTGCCACAGCTACTGAAGCCTGTGCGCCCTAGAGTTTGTGCTCCACAATAAGGGACGCCACTGCAACAAGAAGCCTGCATACCGCAACTAGAGAAAGCCCACACGCAGCAACGAAGACAGCACAACCAATAAATAAATAACAAAAATGGTTTTAAAAAGGACATATTGAATATTTAGACTTAATGTTTTGTAAGTTATTTTGTCATAAAATTTATTCCATTGCACTTAAAAGACAGAGAAGAGAAAGGAAAGGTTTTGTTTGTTATGATGGAACTCAACTCAAGCTTTGGGAGCAGATTTTGTGTATGAAATGCTAGGTAAGGTGTAAAGCTCTCGAAAACAAGAGATTGTCGGTGTTTTTCTGAAGACTCAGTAGTTGCTAACAACAGAGTTAGGGAGGTCTGATGGAAAGAACCTGGGCCATAAATCAAAGACCTGAGTTTGGGGCCTGAGCCAGCCACCTGGTTCATTCATTTACTTTTTCATTTATCAGACTTGTGTTGAATACTTACTAAGTGCCAGACATGTTGGTAGTCAAGAGAGACAAGGTCTCTGTCCACATAGAACATACATTTTTGTGAGGGAGACAGACAAGTTATGAGGCAGCTACAGTGAACTGTGACAAACAGCAGTGCTAAGGCTCAAAGCTGTGTCTATAAGGAGTCTCCAGACCTATATGGGTTTTAGGTAGGTGGGGCGGGAGCAGAGGAGGTTCAGGAAAAGCCCTTTGTAGGAGATGATATGTAAATAGAGAGCTGATGGATGACTGTTAATCAGATGACTTCACAAACATTGCCATTTCTCTGAGCAGCACTTGTTATTATTGGAATAATAATAACTATCCTGATCAATTGGCTTTATTCTGTAGCAGGTTGTGAGGATCTGATAAACAGCTTTACATGCAAAGTGCTTTGAACCAGAAAGTGCTCCATCATTGTAAGGAAGACAATGGTTAATAATTGTTATTAGATGTTGTTATTCCCCATCCTAGAGTTCATTTTCTTCTTTCCACAGGTACAGATTTGGCTTTCTGGAGTTTAGCAGGAGCAGAGAATAAAAGGACAGAGTTGGGTAATTTGTATCGCTTCAGTTTATGCAAAGGAAGTTAGACCACCCAGGTCCCCGGGGGCTCTTAGGGCATAGGAATCAAGGAGAGACTGAAAGGAGCCCCCGTGAAACTGTGTCAGATGGGTGGGGCTTCACCCTGGGGTCACCTTGTTAGAACCGAATAGACTGTCATGACTTATCCACCCTGCTCTGGGGACCTCACTAACAATTCAGTGGCCTAATCTTGCCAGAGGTAAAATTACCAGCTTGCACCAGATGAAGTCATGTGCACCTGGAAATTCAGCTCTAGCCCTGACGGCTACCTATTGGTAGGACAAAAAATACAAACTGTAACTAAGTAACTCAAAATGTCAGTGATCCCTGGTTTATCAAGATCAGTGAGTCCATTTTGCCCAAGGGCCACTCAACTCTTGTTTTCATTATGATTCTAATCCAGTTTCCTAGCATTTTCCACATCTTCTCTGGTGGTATGGAAACACAAGAAATATTTACTAAAATTTGAAGTTAGTATGAGAAATAGAACAGCACTGTCTCTGCTATGTAGGCAAGTGTCCTTTCCTTTACTGTGTCCCAGTTCTATCTCAAAGTGAAGGTAGTGGATGGAATTTATCTCTCAAGGACCTTCTGCCATCAACATTCCACATGTCTTTGGTGTTGGCCTCTTTTTCCTGCCTACGTTTGCAAATCATAAGAAGCTCTGGCTACCTTCCTTGGTTAGACTTTTATTAAATCTTCAACTGCCTAAGAAGGCCAGATCATGTGGCTTGGGCTGCTCTTTAAACTCTGCCATTATCAGACAATCTTTGTTTAAAATTGTATCATGTTAATTCATCATGTAGATGTGGATCTTTCTGTTTTTAATACAGCCCAGTCATTCATGGCTAAGAGTTTGCCACAGAACTTGAGAGTTGTATTTAAAAACAAACGCCCCAGAGAAGTAAGCAGAAAGCTTCTTTCACAAACTAATGTACTGTAACAGGCTAGCTTCTGCCTGTAAGTCGGAGAAGGTGATGGCGCCCCAATCCAGTACTCTTGCCTAGAAAATCCCATGGACGGAGGAGCCTGGTAGGCTGCAGTCCATGGGGTGGCGAAGAGTCGGACACGACTGAGTGACTTCACTTTCACTTTTCACTTTCATGCGTTGGAGAAGGAAATGGCAACCCACTCCAGTGTTCTTGCCTGGAGGATCCCAAGGACGGGGGAACTTGGTGGGCTGCCGTCTGTGGGGTCGCACGGAGTCGGACACAACTGAAGTGACTTAGCAGCAGCAGCTGCTGCCTCTAAGTGAGACAGCAGTTTGTAAAGACGGGGATTTCTTTGATCTGTTTGATGCTGCATGCGCAAATAAAGGAATGATCTGGGTTTTTTTGTTTTTGTTTTAGTCCCTAAATCATGTCTGACTCTTTGCTACCCCATGAACTGTAGCCCTCCAGGCACCTCTACCACGGGATTTCCTGGGCAAGAATACTAGAGTGGGTTGCCATTTCCTTCTCCAGGGGATCTTCCCAACCGAGGGATTGAGCCTACAACTCTGCATCGCAGGCAGATTCTTTGTCACTGAGCCACCTTGGAAGCCCAAAGGAATGACCTGTCTTAGTGCTTATTTAGATGGTAGTTTCTGTTGATCTTTCCTGAGTCATCTGAAACACTCCAGAAACCTGCGCTTTTATTACAAATCTAAGATACTCTTTGTTGTTGTTGTAAGTCGCCCAGTCCTGTCTGACTCTTTGCGAGTCCATGAACTGTCACCTGCCAGGCTCCTCTGTCCATGGGATTTCCCAGGCAAGAGTACTGGAGTGGGCTGCCATTTCCCTCTCCAGGGAATCTTCCTGACCCAGGGATCAAACCCAGGTCTCCTGCATTGCAGGCAGATTCTTCAATGGCTAAGCCACCAGGGGATCTCCCAAGACACTCTGAAATATCTTCTAATAATTATTCTGTTTCTCTTCACCTTCCTCTCCATTTCCATTCCTTCTCTTAGGCCATATAACACAAAGGGAAAAATAAAAGGCTACACAAATAGAGGCAGAAATACCTACATTTATAACAACTCAAGTGATTGTTGGGAAACCATAGATAGCTTTTGTTATTGTTGTTGTATGTGCTCAGTCATGTCCGACTGTTTGCAACACTGTAGACTGTAGCTCGATGAGCTCCTCTGTCCATGGAATTTTCCAGGCAAGCATACTGTAGTGGGTCACCATTTCCTACTCCAGGGGATCTTCCTAACCCAGGGATCGAACCTGTGTCTCTTGCAACTCCTGCAGAGGCAGATGGATTCTTTACCACTGCACCAGTGGGAAAGCCCATAGATACTTTACACTGAGATATTTTATTGTAGCACAGAAATCACCTAAATGTTGACTTCCAGGTCTTTGAGAGATGATATTACTTTGTTCATTCATTAAACACATTAATTAAGGTCATAAGGTGAGCCAAGAAATCTATTAAATGTGGTTAGGAAGGTAAAGAGACAACACTTACCCTTGAGGAGCTCAGTCTACAGGAACTCAGAGGTTTAAGTCTCCCAAAAGACCAGTTCAAGAAATTATGATCTGATCCTCTTTCCCTGTTTTGCCAGTTGGACAAAGGATATTTGTATCAACTTAGTGTAGCTGCATAAGAGTACTTAAAAGGTATTTAGTTTACTGTTCAGAACATTATTCAAATACACAGACTCACTGAAGGTCAATAACTCATAGAATTCTGATCTGGCTGATGGAAAGTGAGCAGATAGTGTAGAAAAACAGAGAGACCATTTGTTGACTTCCTTATTCAAAACATCCAAGACTCATGGCTGAGGCACCACAAGGCATAATTCCTACTACCTGTTTTATCTCTATGACTATAAGTATCACAAGGAGGAGCACTGGGTCATTCACACATTGGGAAATTAACAAAGAAAGAGTGTCTTGAATTTTTGTCTGAAATTTTTCAAACTCTATTAGGTTGGAGGTTGTTGCTTGAATGGGTGAACTAGTATCATTCTGATCCATGAAATGACTGTTCGTTAACCGGCTATCTTACTGATGGCTATCATTGATCATGAGAGAAGAACTGACAGATGGGAGTGGATCGATTTGTATCGTGGTTCCAACCGCTTACATAGTTTATTCCACTGCACAAGTAATGGTAATACTCTCACAGGTGAGAAATCAGGGCAGCACAGCAGACCTGCAAAAGCCAGAGTTTTAAGTAACTCCCTCATCAGCGCACCAGCATTCAGCTGGGCATGTATATTCCCTCTTTAATATTAACCGGGTGAGAAAGCTTGTTTCAAAGAGAAGAAAACTCAAAAAGAAATTAACTGGTTATGCCAAAGTTCTTCATTCAACACCTGATGCAATAAACACTGAGGACCTTAGTGCAGGGACCAATCTGAAGATGAGTAACATGCAGTCATCCTAGGGAAATTCATAGTTTGAAACTTGCATTAACAATGATAAAAGTAGGTCAAAATTCATCAGAGGCATATGAAAGTTTCTGAAATGGTGCAGTGGAGGTTCTAAGGAGAAAGATGTTGCCACCAGCTTGGGGGAGGGTCTTAGGGAAAGCTTGCAGAAAAAGGCATAGAAGGAATTGACTCTGTCATTTAATTTGTAAAGAAAAAAGAAATTACCAATTCACTTAAAAACTTTTTTACCCTTCTTCTCCATGGTTTGTCATTGTCCTTGTTTTGTTTTAGTCGCTAAGTTGTATCTGACTCTTTTGCAACCCCATGGACTGTAGCCCTGGCCAGGCTCCTCTGTCCATGGGGTTTCCCAGACAAAAATACTGGAGTGGGTTGCCATTTCCTTCTCCAGGGGATCTTCCAGACCCAGGGATTGTAGTAGCTAACATTTAATTAAGCACTTATTGTGTCAGGTATTTCACTAAGTGCTTGGCCCACTTTATTTCATGTAATCTTCAAAACAACCTATGAGATAGGAATTATCACCTCTATTTTATAGGAAAAGGCAGACAGAGCCTGAACTAACAGAGTTTGTATTCTTGGCTATGAGAACCCAGGTAAGAAAAAGCTCTTATATCCAGCCTATGGGATAGAGACAAGTTGGGTTTTGAAGAATTAGCGAGGAAGATAAACCTTTTCTAAGATGGCAGAGTCGGACACCACTTAGCAACTGAACAACAAAGAGTAGGAGGCCTCCTAGGTGTCTGAGTCAAAAACCTCATAACAGTAAAAACATCTGAAAGACCTTGGACTTGGGTAGAATCTGCCTTGTTGAGTATGACTCCATCTCAGGAACCTTGTCTTTTGTCTTATTACTGTCCACAGAGATTCTAGCACTCTGCCTGGCAAATAGTAGAGGCTCAAATTTTTTCTGTTAAATGAGAATTTTCACCATCATTGAACATTCACTGGAACGTGGGGCAATTAATTATGTTCCCTTCCTCACGCCTACACTTTGGT
>SJYQ01096371.1:0-28188 GCA_006410935.1 Redunca redunca
GCAGTCCTTTCATGAAGACCGTCCTTCAGCTTTCAGCCTGGTCTCCACTCAGGGGTGAAACTGGTTCCCTGGCTTAGGTGGGTGTGCGGGAGACCCTTGAACATATGTTTGTTCTCCTCTTTCCTCACCCCTTCTTGCTCAGAGGCCCTATTCCTCTTGTAGTTGAGACACGAAAGTGCTGGTACATCTCAGCACGTGTGGAAGGATGCCTACAGGGGTCACAGACCCGAGAGGTTCTGTCTCTACAGAGTAGCCTGGGCTTGGCTGGGATGCTTTTATATAACACCATCGCCCTACCTCACGTGCCCAGCCAGGACCACTAGTGCAGTGGGGAGAAAAACCCTTCTAAATAGTTAAGATTTTTATGAAGAATAAAATGGACTGCTTTCAAGGGTGATTTTTTTTTTTTTAATCTCAACTGTGGCTAATTTTGAGTCGTGTTGTGGAAAAACTTAACCATTAATTTTGGAATATTGGAAGGTGTTTTACTCCCTTGGAGGAGGGCATGGTAACCCATTCCAGAATTCTTGCCCGGAGAATCCTATGGACAGAGAAGCCTGGCAGACTGCAGTCCATGGGGTCACAGAGAGTTGGACACGACTGAGCGACTAAGCGCAGCACAGCAACATGTTTTACAAGACTGGATAGAAGGACTATAAAAGGACTGTAACCCACCAGGCTCCTCTGTCCATAGGATTTTTCAGGCAGGAATACTGGAGTGGGTTGCCATTTCCTTCTCCAGGGGATCTTCCGAACACAGGGATTGAACTTAGGTCTTCTGCATTGCAGGTAGATTCTTTACCGACTGAGCTACCAGGGAAGGTTCTAGATAAAAGGACCATGTGTTTTGTTTCCAAAAAGGATCACAGAAACATCCAATGAGTGTGGAAAATAGAGCATTCTTCTGCTATTATTCTCTTCTGCTTCACGGAAGACAGGTCTGCGGATTTAGCTGAGGAAAAGGAAGTGATTTTTAACATAACTGTAATTATTCTGTAATTATTCACATTTATAAAGTGTCTTTTTGTTTAAACTAATGCAGCGACCAAGATTAGTGAGAAAGGAACCACCACAAGCAAAATAGTGCCAGGGCGGGGAAAGGGCAGAAAGGCAAATCTCCATTTTTCCCCGAGTGTGAGAAAGTTGTGGCAATGATTTGTGAGGGTGTCAGTGTCAGAGTCTGGATGAGACATTCCTTAGGTCATTCTGTCGGTCTTTTGAGACTTTAAAGACAAGAGTAGACAATGAAGAGGAAAGCTTTTGACACTTGTATTCCGCATTTCTGATGTGCCAGGGGTCTGATGATTGCTCCCCTGGCTTTGAGAGGGTTGAGTGGGTGACTTCACTGCCGTCATTGCCGGTGAGGGGTTAGAAAGGTCCACTTGCGCTTCTGACTCTGCACTGGCCGTGGGCTTTATATGAGCACTGAGTTATGCAGGTAATTATGCAGCTTTCTTACCCAGCTTTAAGAGATGGTTGAATGATTATCAGGGAGTTTTTTCTCATGTAGTTGAGTCAAAAACTAATAAGGTTGAGTTGACCCATCTGCAATTTCCTGTAGATTTTATGGAGAATGAGGAAAGAATTACACTTTATAATTATGCTTTGTTCTTTTTTTTGTTAGAGGTTTTCTTTTCAGATTTATTGAGGTATAACTGACGAATTAAAATTGTACGATATTTAAAGTATACAACATGATGATTTGACACACGTATAATTTGCAAAAGAATTTCCCCCATTGAGTTAATTAACATGTCTGTTACCCTTTACATATTTACTCTTTTTGTGAAAACACTTAGGTTTTACTTTCTTTTGTTCAGTTACTCAGTCATGTCCTACTCTTTGCGACCCCATGGACTGCAGCACACCAGGCTTCCCTGTCCTTCACCATCTCCTGGAGCTTGCTCAAACTCATATCCATTGAGTCGGTGGTGCCATCCCACCATCTCATCCTCTGTTGTCCCCTTCTCCTCCTGCCTTCAATCTTTCCCAGCATCAGGGTCTTTTCTAATGAGCTGACTGCATCAGGTGGCCAGTTTTACTTTCTTCGCAGACTTCAATGATACAATAAAGTGTTATCAGCTAGAGTCACCATGTACATATTAGATCCTCAGACCTTATTAATTTAATAACTGAAAGTTTGTACCCTTTTATTAGGCTCTCTCTACTTTGCCCACCCTCAGGCCTTGGCACTCACCATTGTATTTTCTGTTTCTAAGAGATTATCTTTTTTTTTTTTTTTTTAAGATTCCACATGTAAGTGGTACCAGGCACTATTTGTCTTTCTCTGTCTGGCTTATTGCAGACATTATTAGCGTAATGCCCTGCTGGTTCGCCTAGGTTGTGGCAAATGGCAGGATTTCCTTCTTTTTAAAGGTTGAATAATATTCCATTGTGTGTAAGTATATCATATTTCTTTATCCATTCATCCACTGCTGGACACTTAGATTGTTTCCATATTGGCTACTGTGAGTAACACTGTAATCAAGATGAGAATACAGATGTCTTTTCAAGATAGTGGTTTCATTTCCTTTGGATATTTGCCCTGCAGTGAGATTGCTGGATCATATGGCAGTTCTAGTTTTAATTTTTTTGAGGAATCTCCATACTGTTTTCCATAGTGGTCGCATCAATTTACATTCTCACCAACAGTGTATAAGGCTTCTCTTTCCTCCAAGTTCTTGCCGGCACTGTTCCTTGTCTTTCTGATAATAGCCATTTAAAGAAGTGTGAGGTGATATATCATTATGGTTTTGATCTGCATTTTGCTGATGGTTAGCAATGTTGAGCATTTTGTCATGTACCTGTTGGTCATTTCTGTCTTTGGACAAATGTCTGTTCAGGTTCTCTGCTCAGTTTTTAATTGTTTGGTTTTCTCTGCTATTGAGTTGTATGTGTTCTTTCTATATTTTGGGTTGTAACCCTTTATCGAATTTGTGGTTTGCATGTATTATTTTCCCATTCTACAGATTGCCTTTTCATTTCATTGGTGACATCCTTTGCTGTGAAGAAGCTTTTTAGTTTGATTTAGTCCCACTTGTTTATTTCTGTTTTTGTTGCCTTTGCTTCTAGTGCCAAATCCAAAAAAAATGATTACCAAGGCTAATGTCAAGGATATTTTCCCCTAAGTCTTCTTATATGAGTTCTATGGTTTTGGTTTTTGTTGTTTATATTCACTGGTTTGTTGTACTTTATTAGATTCCACCCATAAGTGATATCATATAGTATTTGTTTTTTTTCTGAAGGCCTCTTTTTAATATCTCTCACATGTCTAGTGGTTATGAACTCCTTCAGATTTGTTTCTAAAATTCTTTATCTCTCCCTCAATTTTGAAGAACAACTTTGCAGGGTAGAGTTTTCTTAGTTGACAGTTTTTTCTTTCAACAGTTTGAATATATCTTCCCACCTGCTTCTGGCCCACCAAGCTTGAAACTGTGTCATTGCTTGCGATGATCCTGTAGGACCTGTGTATGCAAGCCTCATTGGCTATCAGAGCTGGGTAGTTTGGGGGCCTGTCCCTTCGGGAGCAACTGCAAAACGTAGGGTGCCAGATGTGTGTGCAAACTCCTTCTGGACAGATGCTGGCAATCTCATTTTATCAATGGAGTGAACTGAAGGCAGTAAGTAAGGGAAGTGCCCATCAGCTCCCATGGGCTCCAGGGAGGATCTCATGTAGCCCCTGGATATGTGCTAAACTAGAAGCAGGGTCTTCAGGCATCAGCTTGTAAGTATGGAGGCAGACCTTCTCTAGAGGAAGACTGGAGACATGATTTTTTGCCTGCTTCCTCTGCACTGAGCCCCAGATGGTTAGCTGTACTGAGTGTTCATGTACTCTGTTAAGAAATGCTACTTTGCTTGCTACAGTCCTGTGGGTCTCATGGATGCAAGGCCTGTGGGGTTGCATTTTGGGAAAACCAGCCCTGAGGCGGAAGTCTTTAAACTTGGAGGGTGAGATGTGCAGTCTAACCCCTTTGCTCCTCAGGGAGAAGCTTGGGGTTGAGGATTTCCTCCTGAATGTATGATGCTGTGATAGGGGTGAGGAGAGTATGTCTCAGCTTCTCTTGCTTGTTTCAGTGTGGCCTTTTTTGGCCACACCACTCAGCTTGCAGGATCTCAGTTTCCTGATGAGGCACTGAACCTGGGCCACAGCAGTGAAAGCCTGGAACCCTAACCACTAGACCACCAGGCAACTCCCAGTATGGCTGTTTTCTTATTTGCCTGATGTGTAGGAGTCATTCAGCTGGTTTCAGGATTTCTCACAGAGGGAGTTGCTGTATGTGTCTGCACATTCATTGCACCTGCAGGAGGAGGGAAGTTTAAGAGCCTCCCATGTTAGCATCTTGGTCACAAAAGAAAACAAACCAAAACAAAACACCTCACCCCACCCCCCACCCCCCACCCCCCGCACATTGAGGAAAGAAGAGGGAAAAAAGAGAGAGAGAAAAGAATCATTCAAGGTGACCTGGCTTAGAAGACTCAGCCTTTAAGAACAAGGATCAACTGTTTCTTGGTCGTTTGCCTCGTAACCTTACATACTCAAGCTTTAAGGCTTAAGGATCCTACATGCATCCTTAAAGGAAGGATGTAGGATCATTTCTAATCCTGTAGACTATGACTCTTCCACCAGGATCGACTCAAGACCTTATTACACACTACATTAAAGTTTTCTTTCACCTCGTTGTGATATTGTCAGCAGAGAGCTCAGCCAACCTAACCAAGATCACTTGGGGGCATAGCACAGGAAGGAAGATGAGTATAATTCATCTTTTTCCCTTTTGCTAGGTGCAGACGAATTAATTATAGTTCCCAGATAATGATTCCCTTTTGCTTAAAATAGTATCAAAATTTCCACCCAAGTCTTCTATGAATAGAAGCAATTTGACTTGACATTAGGACAGAGCTTTGGGGTCTGGAGACGACACAGATTTCCTCTGATACTCTGGAAGGCATCGTCAGCTTGGGTTCTCAGTCTTTAGTTTTTTCCTCCATAAAATGGGAATGAAATATGCTTCATTCATTTCAGGAGGGTTTAGGGTATTTCTTTGAAAACCATTTAATATGATGAGCAACTCAAATGGAAGGCACTGGATGCAAGAGAATTCTGAGCAAGAAGTCCATTTAATATGAATGAGCTATCTACTGGGTTATCTAGACAAGATACAAAATGATCTTTAGGCTCAGAATTGGAACCATCTCTAGGCCTGTCTTTTGGAAAAGAGCTATAATTCGTTTCTACTGCTGGCGACTTACATGTAGAAGAGTGATTCTTGGCCCTGCTCTGAGGTTTGAAAAATGTTTGAGTCTCACCTTGAAACACTAGAGGTGCAGATGATAAAGAATCTGCTGGTAATGCGGGAGAGCTGGTTTCGATCCCTGGGTCACAAAGATCTCCTGAAGAAGGGAATGGCTACCCACTCTAGTATTCTTCTCTGGAGAATTCCATGGACAGAAGAGCCTGGCGGGCTACGGTCCATGGATTCCAAAGAATCGTATATGATTAAGCAACTCACTCATTCACTTGAAAGACTACTTTTACCTATAAGGACACTTATGCTCTTTAGGTTAATTCTTGTGTTATTTTTGTAAGAAGAGGCTGGACACTTACCCCTAGGTGAAAACTCACTGCTTTGGTGTATAGTTTTCTCATAGAATAACTGACATCTTTATTTTTTTCCTGCAGGCAAAACTGTGTGGAGTTTTACCCAATATTCATAGTCACATTGTGGATGGCTGGATGGTATTTCAACCAAGGTAAGTTTAAAAGACAACTCTGTTCTCATGATGACTGTGGTCCTTACAGCCATTAAGTAGCAGATATTCACCTACACATCTACGGATCCTGGAAATTGTTTTAAGCAAAAGAAGCACTGTCTGTTTGCATCAAAGAGCAGTGTGCTACAGATAGGCTAACTTTGGCTTCATTTCAATTTAATTCAGTGATTTTTTTTTTTATAAAAACTTGGAACAAACCAGATGTGGGGGACTCCAGAATGCAGATGACATGTGCTTTTGTCTTCAAGTCTAATACTCTATAAAGTCTAATTTATCTTCAGGAACAGAACACAGAATTAACAGTTCACCCTAGTTATTATAGCTAATATGCATTGAGTACTTCATGCCAGGTACTTCTTTAAAAAGAATTAATTCCTCGGCTGCTCTGGGTCTCAGTTGTGGTGTGTGGGCGCTTCTCTCTAGTTGTGGCATGTGGGCTTCTCTTGTTGCGGAGCACAGGCTTCGGGCTTTAGTAGTTGCAGCATGCAGGCTTAGAAGCCTTGATGTAATGTGGAATCTTAGTTCCCCAGGGATCAAACCCATGTCCCCTGCATTGGAAGGCACATTCTTAACCACCAAATCACCAAGGAAGTCCCTGCAAAGCTTTGTTTTTAAGTGTCATACATATATTATCTCTTATGTACCACTTACAGGATTAAAAACCTCTTATGAGGTCATTCAGTTCAGTCAGTTCAGTCGCTCAGTCACATCCAACTCTTTGTGACCCCATGAATCGCAGCACACCAGGCCTCCCTGTCCATCACCAACTCCCAGAGTTCACTCAGACTCACGTCCATTGAGTCTGTGATGCCATCCAGCCATCTCATCCTCCGTCATGCCCTTCTCCTCCTGCCCCCAATCCCTCCCAGCATCAGGGTCTTTTCCAATGAGTCAACTCTTCGCATGAGGTGGCCAAAGTACTGGAGTTTCAGCTTCAGCATCAGTCCTTCGAAAGAAATCCCAGGGCTGATCTCCTTCAGAATGGACTGGTTGGATCTCCTTGCAGTGCAAGGGACTCTCAAGAGACTTCTCCAACACCACAGTTCAAAAGCATCAATTCTTCGGCACTCAGCTTTCTTCACAGTCCAACTCTCACATCCATACATGACCACTGGAAAAACCATAGCCTTGACTAGACGGACCTTTGTTGGCAAAGTAATGTCTCTGCTTTTGAATATGCTATCTAGGTTAGTCATAACTTTTCTTCCAAGGAGTAAGCATCTTATGAGGTAGGTTCCATAATTTCTGCTTTTTAGGTGAGGAAACTGAAGTACAGAGTGGTTAAGTCTTTTGTCCACCTTAGCTTTCACCAGTTTAGGAGAAAATTACCTTTCAAGTTCAGAGCAGGGTTTAGAGATATTTGACCAACAACCCATGTGCTTTTTCTTAGGAGTTTCTAAGAATGTGGTCTACTGGATGTAGAAACTTTGTAAATATCCATTTTCTATTTGAATGGGGGATCCTTGGGGAGCTGAGGGCTTTAATGAAACTCTGCCAAGCCCTTTCACAGGTCAGATTAGCACCAACTACCTTTTTGGAGAAATTCAATCTCTTTTTTCTCTGATAACTCTCATGGCCTTATCTGCATTTGACATTTGATTGCTAAGATTTAAATCAACCAAAATTTAACTGCTTTTCAAAGGCAAGGTAAAGTCACTCAGTTGTGTCTGACTTTTTGCAACCCTGTGGACTGTAGCCCACCAGGCTCCTCAGTCCATGGGATTCTCCAGGCAAGAATACTGGAGTGGGTTGCCATTTCCTTCTCCAGGGGATCTTCCCAACCCAGGGATTGAACTCAGGTCTCCCGCATTGCAGGCAGACTCTTTAACCTCTGAGCCACCAACCCTGTCACAATTTTTTTACAGTCAACTGAGAAATTTCAGATAAAATATCCGGCAGAGAAAGACTTAGCTCTATTCCAATTCACCCTTTAAAAAAAAAAAACAAAACAAAAACCCTTAAGGGCAGAGAGGGTAGTTTCTTGCCAGGTGAGACCACATTCACAACTAATAAGAAAAGAGCCTTTTGGTGATGGCACTTGGCCTGTGCCATTTGACCCTTTGGATTTCACTGTGATGGGCTGAATGAGGCTGCCTGCCTGTCAGGGAAGGGTATCTTGGGTATCTCGTTTAATTTTCATTCTTTCTCATCCAGAGTTAGGTGGCCTATTACTGCGTTGACCAGTTCTCATTGGCTTTGTGGGAGTAGTTGCTTAGAAAGGGAGTTTCAAGAACCCCGGTGCACTCAGGATCTTCCCTTCCTCAGAGGCCAGGTGGCCCTGCCAGCCCTTCTCCTCCAGCTCTTTGCTGGACCCCATCCTTCTCATCCTTCAGGGCCCAGCACAAACAGCACCCCTCAGAGGGGCCTTCCCTGACCCCTTCCTAAAGGTGGGCCCCCAGCTCCCCCTGGCCCACCCCCCTTTGTTTCCTTCACAGCATATTCAAATCTGTGTTTCTCTTCTCATTTTCCCCTTTGTCTTTGCTGATAAATCCATAAGGGCAGGGAGCTTGTGTCTTTTTTACTGCTAACCTCAAACCTTAGAATAAGGATACTTGGTACAGTATGTAGTAGAAACAAACAAAAAAAAGCTTGTGACCTAATAAAATTATGAATTTAATTTTATCCATCATACCAGAGTCCCACAAACAGACTTCTAGTGTTTTTAAGAAGGCTCTGGCAATTTGCATCTGTGACTTGCTGAGGAAAAGAGAGGGTCCCTAGTACAAGACAGATACTGAGATTGTTTTTTATTGGACAAGATAACAGAACATCACCCTGCATTCCACATTTCTTTTAGGTAAAATGTGCATTTGGTTAAACGCACAAATCTCAAGTGTACCATTTAATGACTTTTGACAAATGTATAAACCTGGGTCACTCAGATCCCTATCAAGATGTGGAACATCACTACCACTCAGAGAGTTTCCTCAGGTTCTTCCCAGTCCCTTTCAGAGGCAAACAGTGCTCTGATGCTTTTCATCAGAGTTTAGTTTTGCCTATTTTAGAACCTTCCATAATTGGAATCATATAATGCTTCATTCACTCAGCAGAATGTTTTTGAGATTCACCATGCTGTTGCAAGTTGTCTGTTTCTTTTCATCGACAGTGGGGTTCCATATTGTATGGTTATCACAGTTCTGTTATCCATTCTCCTGTGGATGGATTCCCAGCTGTTTCCAGTGTTTGGCTGTTATGAATAAAGCTGCAGTGAATATTCTGAACAGGTCTTTTTATGGATATGTGCTTTCATTTCTCTTGGGTAAATACACAGGAAAGGAAGGACTTGCTGGGTCAAAAAGTAATGTTTGGTTTTTTAAGAAACTACCAGATCTTTTCCCAAAGCGGCTGTACTGTTTTGCATTCCCACCAGTAATGTATGAGGATTCCAACATCCCCAACATCTTGTGCTGTCATTCTTCTCAAACGTTTGCCATCCTGTTAGGTGTGCAGTGGTATCATCTCCTTATGCTTTATTTTTATTTTTAAATGAGAGGGAACATTTTTTTAAGTTGTTTTTTTTTTTTTTTTGGCTGCACTGGGTCTTAGTTGCAGCATGCAGGACCTAGTTCTTGAGCAGGGATCAAACCCTGGCCCCTTGTATTGGGAGCACGGAGTCTTAACTGGTTACTGGACCACCAGAGAACTCCCCTCATTGTGGTTTTAAATTGCAGTTTTGCTGATATCAAATGATGTTGAATAATGCTGAACAATTTTTCATGTGCTTATTGGTATACTTGCTTATCTTGCTATGTGAATCTTCTATTCAAATATTTTACCCATTAAAAATTTTTTTATTTCATTATTGAATTGTCTGAGTTCTCTATATATTCTACACACAAGCCTTTGGTCAGATACACGTTTTGTGAGTGTTGCCTCAGTTTTCACACCACATTTTGAGTCTGCCATCATGTTCTGTGTCTTTGCTATTTTTTTTTTCTCTTTCTAGTTTTTGCTACTTGTCTGGGTCTGGTGTACATCTATTCCCGTCACCAGTATTTCTGGGGATATGCAGAAGCTGCTAAAAAAAGGTAAGGAGCACCCAAGAATTGTGTGTTTGGACAGAAAGTAGCAGGATGGTCTATATTAGCTTCCTGTTCCTGTAGTATGGCGCTGATGGCTGTAATGATGAAAATGATACATGTTGCCTGCTGCTGCTAAGTCGCTTCAGTCGTGTCCGACTCTGTGCGACTGCATAGACAGCAGCCCACCAGGCTCCCCCGTCCCTGGGGTTCTCCAGGCAAGAACACTGGAGTGGGTTGCCATTCCTTCTCCAATGCATGAAAGTGAAAAGTGAAAGTGAAGTCGCTCAGTCGTGTCTGACTCTAGCGACCACGTGGACTGCAGCCTACCAGGCTCCTCCGTCCCTGGGATTCTCCAGGCAAGAACACTGGAGTGGGGTGCCATTGTGCCTACCCACGGCCAAGTCTCAGCAGGCCTCCACACTTAGGTGTGAGGCAGAAAACTGAAGGGATAAAACTGCACTAAGTGTGCACTCTTTGACCACTGCACTTTAAATCCTTGCAAACATTTTGCCCTATCTCCCAAAAGTTGCCAAGGAAATAATCCTGCCCAGCCTTGATAATCCTTTGAATGTTCAAAGGAGCTAGGCATCTTCTCTAATTTATTTGATGAATCAAAATGTTCAAATGGCAACAGCATAGAAGTTCTGGGCAGTGTTCATAGGAGAGGTCTGCTCCAGGCTCCCCAGCTTCCTCCCTGCAACCCTGTTTATTCATCACCTTTGTCTCTCTCATATCTGCCCACAGGATCACTGGTTTCCGGCTGAGTCTGGGGGTTTTGGCCTTGTTGACTATTCTAGGTGCCGTGGGGATTTTGAACAGCTTTCTGGATGAATACCTGGACATCGATATTGCCAAGAAACTGAGGCACTTCTAACATTTCACCTTCCTTTGTGCAAATGCTTATAGGAGATGTTTCCACTCTCAAGGTTAGATAGTGCCATTTGTTCCATTAAAAGAAATACAATTCTCTCTCTTTTTTGAAATGGCTTTATAGAAACATACCTTTTAGATTTTCTGAAATTTGCTCTGAGAGGTAAGTATCCTAACGTCAGTGGATGTGTGCTGAGCGCTGGTTTTAGAAGCACATGCTGAAGTCATGGCTGCTCATGTGGGTAGAAAGCAACCTGACCTGTCTGTGTCTGGGGCTTTCCATGGACCACCACCAAGACTTGCCTCTAAGACTGCTTCTCTCATGATGGGGAGTTCCAGACAAGTGCTGCAAAGGCTCTGAGCCCACTTCATTGGTTGCAGGAATGCCACAGATGGTGGAGGAAGTCAGCAGACACATAAAGTAGCCAGAGAAGAGAGTCATCAACTAATTGCACAAGACACAGCTGGCTGTGAAAATGGACTTTACAAAGTAAAGAGAGAAAAATCTGTCCTTTTCAAGAAACCATCCAGAGATGAGTGCCTGGGGAATACCTTGCCCCTGGTATGGTCATGACTGGAGAACCTAGGCTGGGTTCCACTGCACGTCCCCTGTCCTGCGGGGCTGGGGGCCTGCTGTTGTTGGACCCTGACGTGCAGTCACGGTCTGGCACAAGACTAATGACCTTCACTTTCTTCATCTGTAAAATGGGCACGAGTCTTTAGGAACCTTAGGGAAATGGAATTATGAGCATATATAACACTTTTTTAGTATCAGGAAGAACTCTCTGTAATTTTTCTAACGAAAGTGACAGCCTGAATCTTCAAGCAGCTTTTTATTGGTGTGTGGGTACAAAGGCAGTTACAGAGACTATGAGTAATAGGGAAAAATAAACGCATTAAAACACTAGTGTTTCCAGAATAGAAGGGGAGAAGACATGAGCACCCCTTGCATCCAGAGCACGTTGAG
The DNA here is from genome assembly GCA_006410935.1 of Redunca redunca. Classification (NCBI taxonomy): domain Eukaryota; kingdom Metazoa; phylum Chordata; class Mammalia; order Artiodactyla; family Bovidae; genus Redunca; species Redunca redunca. The sequence continues at coordinate 11,632 of SJYQ01096371.1, forward strand.
AACCATCAGCCTGGGATCACTAGCTCTCTGACTCTGGCTAGGGCAGCTCGTAGTGGAGGGCGTGTAGCAAAGAAGTGAAGACATCAGAGCCAGTCGGCGCTAATCCTGTTCCACCACTCACCCGCTATCCTACTGCAGCCCTGGTAGCTCTCTGCCTCAGGTTTTTCCTCGGGTAAAATAGGATTGATATCTCACAATGCCATGACTCTACGGTCTTTTTACTTTTTCGTATTCTGATCAATTATAGTGACTCGTATTGTGACATTTTAATTGTTTTGTGCATTGAAGACAATAAAGGAAGAGAGTGCAAATTTTTGACCTGAAAGCACAATTTCTGCAGACTCATATCCTTTGGAAGTGAGAAAAAACCCACAACTTTTCCACATCTTACTCTCTGGGATTTTTAAACACTTTGAATTTTGCATTTAAATTGGAACTGTTTAAATATGTAAACTGAAAACAGACACACACAGACACACACACACAGTTTGGTTAAACTACACATGTAGAAAATGAAAATGGGCCCATCAGCATATTAAAACTTTGTATCTCTACAGTATCTGAACTATATAACTTATTCCCTTTGTTCTAATTCTGTTGTTACCAAGGCAACCTCTTGATGATTTTAATTCATGTAAATCTGGCTACAGGGAGTAAATGTGCTGGCCAGGGAGATGTGAGTTTCTGATATGTTTACCATACATTTTTTTTGTGTCTTAGTAAGTTGACTGATTTTATTTCCCTTTGTTTTGGCCGTGTGGTGCATGTGGGATCTTAGCTCCCCAACCAGGGATCGAACCTTGTGCCCTCTGCATTGGAAGTGCAGAATCTTAACCACTGGACCGCCAGGGAAGTCCCTGTTTTGTTTTTTGATTTTTAGATACCAGATTCCTTGCCTCAAAAAGTCAATGTTATAAACAAAGGGAGAAGAAATTTTCTCTATTAATAGAGCCTTCAAAGGCATAAAACCCAGATGGTGATATGGGGTCCTTGATCAAAGCCTAGTTAGAAAAAAAAAAATAGCTATGGGAGACATTTGGCACAATTTGAATAAGGAATAAGAATTCAGTATTAGGGAATTGTGCGTTCAGTGCAGTAATGTTGTGGCTAGGGAAGAGAATGCCCTAATTCTTTGGCATTGCATGCTAGGAGGTTGTGGGGTGAAGTGACCGGTTGTGTATAGTCACTTTGAAATAGTTCCACACAATATATGTGAAGCATATATGGTGAGGTGTTAATAAGTATCAAATTGAGTTGGTAAGTGTATAGCTCTTCATTGCATTATTCTATTTTTCTGACTCTTGGAAAAGGTTCATAACAGAAAAGTTAAAAAATCTGAAGCACAGTTAAAAGCTAGAGTCAGGTTCTTGGTAACTGTATATATATTTTTTTATCTTGAGTGCTGTATGCTTGACTTGGGATCAGTGTCAGGAATAGAGCCATAGCTTAAGTTGTAGCTCGGCAGCTGTCCTGGACATGGCCCAAGTGTGTGAGTGCTGTGGGCTAAGTCACTTCATTCGTGTCCGATTCTGTGGGACCTTGTGGGCTGTAGCCTGCCAGGCTCCTCTCTCCATGGGATTCTCCAGGGGATAATACCAGAGTGTGTTGCCATGCTCTCCTCCAGGGGATCTTCCCAACCCAGGGATCAAACCCGGGTCTCTTATGTCTCCTGCATTGGCAGGTGGGTTCTTGACCACGAGCATCACCTGGGAAGCCCCAAGTGTGTGAATGATGCCCCAATTACCTCTGCTTGATATGAAATGAGACACGTGTCTATAGTAACTTGTCCAGAGGACAGCAGCATGAAATCTAATGTCCTCACAACTTAAAAAGAAGTTAAAGGACTAGTTCCACGAACAAGTAGCCCTGTTCTCTCCCAAGGTATTTTTCCTCCCCTTCTTTTCTTTGCAGGATTGGTGGAAGATGAGGTGTGGCTAAAATGTCATTATAAGGAAAAACATCGAGTCTTTGTTTTCTTTAACCCCATTTCTCTAGATATTAATAGAACCTTCCTTGAAAAGATGGATTAAAGGCAGAAATAGCTCCTTTAATGCTTCTGAATGTTCCTTAACTTTCAGCAATAAAATACCTCCTCACGGGGGCAGATGCCCAGTGACTTCTTGGAAAAATGTTTATTCTTTCCCTCCTTCTTCCCCTGTTACACACTTGCTGTAATGAGATTTTATAAAGGTCAACATAAGTACAAATAAGGAATCATTTTAAAGGAGAAAGGTATTCCATCCATCCAGGGCAGTAAGTAAAAACATGTGGTTTTAACTAATCCAGACAAGGAGAAGTACTCAACCCTTCTCAGGCTTCATGATTTATTCAGTTGTCAGCCTTCCCATCCCCACCCCCAAATCAGTTGATTTTTGACCCCATGTCACTAAGCCTGTATCACTGGGACGAGGCCCAGGGTCACACTGTTTTTCTTCTCCATGCTCTTGTCAACTGGTCTGGAACCACAGCCCACCACGGGTAGGGTTCAGTCCCTACCATGGAAGGGACTCTTCTTCCATAGTCAAGTTCATTCTTTCTCTTGGTTTGTATGTATCAAAACGCACCTTTGGTTTGGATCTGTTTTTGATGGTGACCTTATTCTGTTCTTGTGGCCTCTTCTGCTTCATCCAGACAGTTTTGACACACAATCCTTTACCATGCCTTTTAAAGTCTGATGGAAAGCCTTAAGTCAGGTCTTCTAGAATTGGAGTGGATTCACATGCGAGTGATTTGTTAATGAAGGGCTCCCAGGAGAAGGAGGGGGAGGGATTTGTTGGGGTGGGAGGGACAGGGCAGAAAAAGCCAGGAAGCCCAGCATGGGTGTACCTTCTGGCGAAGTCCCAACCTCTGCCAGCTTTTGCAGGGGGGCTCAGGATAGAAATGCTGTCTCAGGGTTTGTCCAGGCAAGTTAACTGGGTTTTCACGCTCCCGCACCAGCAAGCCATTGGCTCAGTGAGTTTGGAGGGATGTAAATGTCTAAAGCACGTTCAACTCTGTGGGTGCTGTTGGCTGAGCCGGGCTCTGGCGGGAGACCGCCCTTCCAAAGAGACGCAGCTGGGAGGTAAGGCACCCGTGGTATGTGTGTGTGCATGCCTATAACTACAGTGTCCATTAAAGTGGGGCAAGGCCTACTGTTACTCTCCCACCTAATATGTTCCTTGAGTTTTCTTCCTTCTCAAATGAAACACGTACTATCAGTTTTCCAAGTTCCCTGAATGAATCAGGCAGAAGCTGAACTGTCATGGTTCTGGATCCAGGAGACTCCTTTCTCAGATGACTCTCTTTTACTTTTGCCACATTCCCCCAGAGAGCAAATTTGGAACGTTTTAACAGTGTGATAGAATTAAAAAGGCTGGGAATAACTGATTGATCTCCACTGTTAGTTAAATGTTTAAATAATGATATTAAAATTTTGAGACAAGAACTGCAGTTAATCAATTAAAACCCAGGCATAAAACGTTTATCTGCTTAATCAAGGCTGGAGTGCCTGTGATAGTCCTAAAAGCGACTTTTTTTTAAAAGTGATGTTTCTTTTTGTTTTCCTTTGGCCATGCTGTGAGGCTTGTGGGATCTTAGTTCCCCAACCAGGGACTGAACCCTGTGCCTCTTGGCAGTCAAAGTGTGGAGTCCTAACCACTGGACTGCTAGAAAGTAAAGTCGCTCAGTCGTGTCCGACTCTTTGCGACCCCATGGACTGTAACCTACCAGGCTCCTCTGTCCATGGGATTTTCCAGGCAATAGCACTGGAGTGGATTGCCATTTCCCTCTTCAGCGGATCTTCCCGACCCAGGGATGGAACCCAGGTCTCCCGCACTGTAGACAGACGCTTTACCGTCTGAGCCACCAGGGAAGTTTAAGACTGCTAGGGAATTCCCTAAAATAAACTAAACTTTGGATTGGTTCAGATAACGATCTTTTATTTTTTTTTTTCTTTAAAAGTGGTATGCCAACATCACTTCATTTCTACATTTCCGAGTTCTGTACATTTCTCAAAAGGAAAGAAGCAATGCTCAATGTACAAAGTAAAACCAGAAAACTAGAAAAATCCGAATCAAATGGACGAAGTTGCCATAGATCATACAGTACAAATTAGTAATTCGATATCATCTGAAGTGCAATACCACTGCTGGGATGATGAGTTAAGGAGTGAAATAAAAATACTCTATTTTAAACAAACAGTATATATATATATTTATATGTATATTTTTTACAGATAGTAGACCCAGTGATATCTGTAGTATTGTAAAAACTTATTTACAAATAACTTTTTTTTTTAGACATTACATATACATCAGCACCGTAGTAAAAACAAAAAACAAAACGAAGCCACCTTATTAAAACCTACCTCTCTATGTAGTTGGTCCCAGTATTGAGCATTTGGAGGAAGCATTTAAGAGAGAACAGAGGCCCCCTCTCCCCATTCATCAGCCACCTCCAGTTCCTCCTCATTACTTATATATTTATTTCCTGTACCTTTCAGAAAAAGGTAATTATATATTTTTGTGTCTTCTCATTTCTTCACTTTCCCTTGTTTGTTTTTGGTTTTCATCTGCTTCCATTCGAGAGCTCCCCTGGTGGTGGCCCTCCCCACGCAGGGAGTTCACGGTCAGCCAGCCACCACCTCTTCCCCGAGGGACCACAGCCCCGACCTGGGTCCTCGCCCACATGGCCCCCTCTGGTCTCCAGCCTGCCCCTTGCTGAGGACAGCTATGACCTTGGCACTTGGTGAGCAGGTCCCGGGCAGTGTTTGCCTGCCTGCTGCCTCTCTACATCCTCTGTCCCAGCTCTTCATTTTTACCTGCTTCAGTCCCAGGACCTGCCCCAGTGTGACTCCCCAGGCTGGGCTGGGGCTCTGGTGTGGCAAATGACATGTGAGTGCACAGAAGCAAGCCTTTTGGACATGGAGGGAAGGGATGGCAGGGTAAAAGCTTATGCCACGCTCACTCACTTAGGATAAGAGCTGTGTCCCATGGCCTCTGAAACAGGCCAGTGGGAGGGGAGGGGAGGGCAGATGAGACCAGCCCTCCAGCAGCAGAGGTTGTGGATCCCTTCCAACAGACTTAGGACAGATCTGCGTGAATTACACAAAGAACAACTGTACAGAACTTCAAGAGGGGATCGCTTTGCCCAAGGAAAGGAACCATACCTTCCCTCTTTTCATTACCAAAATGGGTGAAGTGGAGCAATGGGTTTTTCAGTTCATCAGCTTTCGGGGCTTGAGAGTTGTCTTTCTGGTGAGCAGGGATGAAGCGTCAGGCTGCTTTAAGAGCATCACCCCTGGGATTTTCCCAAAGGGAACCAGAGCCAGTGATGTCCAGGCTGGTCCTCCCTAATGTCCCAGAAATATGAGATGCAGCTCTTGGAAACCCACCACCAGCAGCAGAGCAACCCGCTCTGTTCCAGGCAGAGAAAGAAAAACTCCAGTGTGGCCTTTGTATTTCAGGCATTGTCTAAGTTCTTCTTGCTCTTATTTTCCCTCTGCCCAGGCTCCCTAAAGACAAAAGCTTCATTTCTTCTTGGATAGTCTGCAAGGACCAGCTCAGGCAGGCTGGGGTGGAGGTGAGGAGGAACGAGGGCAGGGACCAGTTGGGGAAGGCGGCCGCACTGACCGACTCACAGCATCCACCCCGGGCCTCCCCATCCTCGGCCTCCCGGAGTAGATGGGACTGGCTGAGATGTATCGGGCCGTACCGGGCCCCCAGGAAACGCCAGGTCAACTCCCCGGAGTAGAAGCCACCCTCAGCAGAGGGCTGCCCACCTCCTGGCAGAGGACTGCCAGGACCCTTCTCGAAGCTCAAATTCCTGCAGGTCCTCATGAGCAGGATACAGGCCTGTAGGGTCTCGTCTTCCTGTGACATCTCACTGTTCTTTGCGCCTTCCCTCCAAACCCAATAGTGTGTCTTGAAGGCTGACATCTCTCTGCAGCCAGAGTTCAGCGCGTATCTGACCTGTGCTCTTGGCTTGTGCCACCACCCAACAGCCTCTGTGGGACTCTCGGCCCCGGGCTCTCTCCCCTCTGGGTCTCCAAAGCTGTAGACCTGGGCCGAGGCAAGGAGGCACCGATGGCTACCTCACATTGGGCAGCAGTCTGTCTTGGCCGGAGTGGCTCTTGTTGGGCCGGGTGACCACAGGGAGGGCCTAGCTGAGGGCTCTGGAATCATCTTCCCTGCCCACCTCTGGCGTGTCCCCCTCTCTTGCAGCAGGATCTGCAGGGCGTCTGTCTCCATTGCTGTGTGAAAATTAGGTGAAACGGGGCCTGGCAGGGCTGTGGATTGACGCCTGGATCTTCCACAGTCAGCTGGCTGCAGCTTTGCTCAGATCACGTGGGTCAAAAAAACAACACAAAAAAACAAGGATGCGGTGACATCCTGTTTCTTTTTCACGATTGGAGCTTTAAACCACTGGAGTTGTGGTGGCCAGGGCCGCTCCTGACTAGGGGTTTCCAAACAATTCATCGAGCTCCTGCATCCACTCGTCCCCTGGTCCACCTTTGATGATGGAGTCCACAAGGTCGGCACCGTCCGAGAGGCCGGGGAAGGATGCCCCAGCCGTGTCGCCACTGTAATTGTACGACATGTCCTGAGGGGGGTTCCTCTCATAGGCTTGGCTCTGGCTGCTGGAGGCAAAGCTGGCACTGGGCATCGGCTGCTGTGCCGGGGGCTGGCTGAAGGCTGGCATGCCGGGAACGCCCTGGCTCAGGCCCGTCATGACCATGGGCCTGGCCTGGCTGGTGCCTTGCTGCCCCGGGAGTGGCGGCATCATCTGCCGACCCATGGCGGCTGGGTTGAGAGTTCTCACCCCGCCAGTGTTCGCATCCACCACCTGGCTCAGTCCCTGGGGGAAGTGCTGCTTGGTCAGCCTCGGTTGGCCGGCTTGCAGCGGGTAGCTGGCGCCATTATTGAATGATGCTAATTCTCCACTAGTCCTCCCAGGCATCCCCTGTAAGCCCCTCTGTTGCCAGCTCTGGCTTCCCTGCTGGACCGTTCCCATGATGCTTTGCAGCCTCGGTGGGCCCTGGGGCCTGGGCAAGGCCTGGCCTACCTTCATCTGCTGGCGCTGCTGGGTCATGGGCGAGTTCACCAGCATGCTCTGACCAAACCCACTCACCATCCCAACCCCTTGCCCCGAGGAGGGCTGCCTCGGCCCCTGGGCTTGGTTGTGTGTGATACTCATACCGCTTTGGTTTGGGTGCTGCAACACCTGGGTCATTCCTGTGCTCATGTTGTACATTCCCGGTTGGCTGGTAGGTGTGTTGCTGTAAGGGGCCAGTCCCATCTCTGACTGGGCGGCCGCTGTGGCCATTGTCCCTGGGTTCTGGGAGGGTCCCATTCCCATCATGCCTGCATTCTGTGCCATCAGCCGTGAAGTTCGCATGCTCTGGAGGGCGGCCTGGCTCCTCACAGCTGCTATATCCTGGGGAGACCCTGCAGAGAAAAAAGGACACACCTCTTCACTCATCTCCACAAGCGGTGCACAGTAACACGTAGCTGGACTTTTCTTTGGGAATGACAAAAGTGCTTTGATTAATAGATGAAAGGGTCTACTCTGATAATAAATCCTTTAAAGAAAGAGAGGTGATTATTTTTCTGACTATAACATACACTGATTGTGAAAAATTTGGAAAATAGGGAAAGCACTAAAATGAAAATGAAAGTCACCCAAATTCCTACCATCCAGAGATGACCACTGCTAACTTACCTTAATATATAAAAATACACATGAAAATTGGGATCACACAGTAGTTGACTTTTCTATTTGATATACCCTGATATTATTTTTGCTCCTATTACAGAAGCAATTGTTTCTTTCCCTCATGGCTCAATCGGTAGAGAACCTGCCTGCAGTGTAGGAGACCTGGGTTCCATTCCTGGGTCGGGAAGATCTCCTGGAGAAGGAAATGGCAACCCACTCCAGTATTCTTGCCTGGAGAATCCCATGGACAGAGGAGCCTGGTGGGCTACAGTCCATGAAGTTGAAAGAGTCGGACGTGACTTAGTGACTTCTTTATATGATCCTCAACCAATAAGATAGCATCTTTTTGGAGGTGAGAGGAAATTAGAAATGGTGGCTCACTTTGCATATCCTGTTTGTGACATGGAATATGGCTCAGTAGAGAATACTATCAATAAAGACCATTAGAGTAATTTCCCTGAAGATTTGAGCAGGATTTGAGAGGTTAAAGGCCCCTGCTTCTGCTAAGAAGCTATTTTGGCAGATGGGACATTGTTTGGATCCCTTCTGTAGATTTCCACATGCTCCACATTCTCTGAATCATAACATGTCAGTGCGAACCGGCCAGCTTCCTGAATTAGAGAAAGAAGACATCCTCCTACTTGCTACCTGGCAATGAACTTGATGCACTGATGCAAAGGCCACACCTTCAAATCAGCAATGACCACTAAGGCAGTTTCAATGATGCTGCTTAAAAGCTGACCAGAGTACCAACGCCCAGTCATTCAACTCTATTTGATGTTTGAGTGAGTCCTTCTTTACATGTTTCCAGGAAATTTCTAAACCAGCCAAGAGAATAAAAATGTCACCCCTAGAATCCCAGTCAATGTTCAAAGGCTAGGAGGTGCACAAAAATGGATTTTTCTCTCTCTCCGCTAATGATGAAGTTTATGGAAAAAAAAAGAAAAATAATTTTTTCCTGCACATTTAAAAAAGGTGCAGCATGGGAGCCAATCAATATTATAAGCAAATTTGATCTGGGAGTGGGATGAGAAATCAGATGAGAATAGTACATAACCTTGTTAATCCTGGCATCTTGGCAGATAAGAGAAGTGTGTTTTTGTCTTTCTGATGGGGTTATTGATTTCTGGGCAGCAACCATGTCTCTATATTTTCTTTCAAGAAAGAAAATTATGGGAATTTTGGTTATGACTTAAGTTTTTGTGGCTTGAGGTCAGTATCAGGCTGCATTGAAAAATGAAATGGTTACTGTGAGGAAACCAGAAAGATCTGGGGGAGATCCCTAGAAGCATTTCAATCTTTTGTTTTGAGCTTAATGATAGCTAAGTGGATTTAGATATAATAAAGATATTAAAAAGTTCCTAATTAAACACTGGTTGGTAGTATGCCTTGCAGCTTGAGATCTTATTATGAAGTTTTGTGACTTTAATGACTAAATTTGTATTGAATGCACAGCCAGCCTGATAAATGGGTGAAATGGGTGATTGGGTTGCTTATAAAAAAATTTAAGGGAAAAACATTGCTGACTCAGATTGACTGAACAGACCCAAATTACATAAACAGGCTGCTGGAAACGGATGAAAGGACTTTCGTATTCTGGATATTTTTGTTATATCTTTAGAATTAATATGTTGAAGGATTAGGTTTTGTCTGGAATAATTTTGTGAATAAGATTATTGCATGTGTTAAACAACAGACTTTCTTCAAATTTTTGTCTAAAATAGGTGTTACTGTGAGACATTATATCAAATTAATTTTCTTGTCTATCAGTTAACATCACAATGTCAAAGAAAAATTTCCATATTCAAAAAGAGACAGTAACATGCAATTTTTTCCCTAAAAGGATCTATGTTTTATTTTCACTCATAGGAAGTCTATAGTTATGAAAAATAAGCACTTCGCAATAGGCATGTCACACTGCCCAGAGGCACAGAACTTGATAAGCGAAAGATCATCTTTAAAACCTTTGAAAAGCAAAGTGGTGGGCAGACCTGTAGGTCTCAGACAAGTTAATCCGAACAGAACCTCTGTTCAACGACAAAATTTCTTATCTATCAATTTGCTATTTTCTCAGGTACATAACATTATAATATCTTGGATGTAGGTCAAATATGTGAAAATATTGAAGAGAGTAAAAAAAAATTGTATCAATCAGCTCTGCTGCTCAGGAACCCTCAATTATAACTGGTTGTTCAGCTTAAGTGTATGAAATTTTTAGGTTGACTGCCTGTAATTTGGGGTTTTAGAAAAGTTCAGAGTAGAACTTTTAAATTGGAGCCAAACCATCTAGAATAACTCATAGAGGAGTAATTAAATTTTGGTGGGTCTTTTTATTCTAAAAAACAATGAGTTACGAATCTAGAAAACTCAAAGGACATGGTGCCGGGTTTATCAGATTTAATGGTTTAAATTAGTTCATAATATAAAGCACCAGTTCGCAAAGTGTGGCCCCTGGGTCAGCAGCAGCAGCAGCATCTCTGGGGAACTTGTTACAGATGTAAATACAGGTGCAAATACAGATCCAGCTCCTCATCTCCTGAATCAGAGACTCTGGGAATGAGAGCGGGCCATCTGTTTTTTGAACCAGTTCTGCTGGTGACCAGATGCAGGCCCAAGTCTGAGAACTACAGGTATAAAAGGAGGGCTCCATGTCTGCAATGAAAGCCACGCCTGTAGCAGTAACCATTTCCCACTCTTCCGCACCCATGGCCAAGTGAGAAAGAGAATTCTTCAAAGAACACTGGCACAAATTTACTGCAGAGCACTTCCACGGACAGCCCAATTCCCTTTGTCCTTCCCTGTGTGGGGCCCCAAAGGATCTGAAGTGATATAACTGTCCCACAGATTTAAGGGTGGTAGCTGCTCAAGTCCCGGGGGCCCATAGGCTATCCTTAGGAAGATCTGGCCGTGAACACCAGTGGCTTTTAGACTCTGACCACGACTCACAGTACACACACACGTGGGCTCAGGACAGAAACAAAAGCTGCCCTCATTATGATATCTCCGATCATTTTTTTCCTATTATTTCATTTTAAAAATGCTGGTTCTGGCCCACTAATTTATCTTCAATGGGCTTTCCTGTTGGCTCAGACAGTAAAGAATCCACCTGCAGTGCGGGAGATCTGGGTTTGATCCCTGGGTTGGGAAGACCCCCTGGAGGAACGCATGACAACCAACTCTAGTATTCTTGCCTGGAGAATCCCCATGGACAGAGGAGCCTGGGTGGGCTACAGTCCATGGGGTCACAAAGAGCTGGACACAAAATATTTGGGTGTTGCAACCCAAAGAATGAAAAATGCTACCCCAGATCATAAATTTTTCCCCCTCAGTCTATGGAAAAGGGTAACTCTTGTGAAATAATCCATAAAGTTTGTATTTATTTAGTATATATGCATACTTCTGTGCAAGGGACTTCCTGGCTTCTGGCAGACTGTCAAAGTGAGAGGTAACATTTGAGAAGTGAAGATGCATTGATCTCAGTCCTCCAAGAAGAGAGAGGACAGGAACTAGGATTTCTGCTGCTTCATGACTCCTGTGACCCCCTGAAAACTCCAGTGGATGAGATTGTGGAGGGTCCTCAGACTCATCCTCCACCATCATATAAGACCCATGGGGTTCCCTCTATTGGAGATTGAAGGGATTGATATTTGAGGGGATCAATCTGTGGTGCTGTGGAGAAGATGCTTAAGAATCCCTTGGACTGCAAGGAGATCAAATTAGTCCATCTCCTTGGAAGGAAAGTTATGACCAACCTAGAGAGCATATTCAAAAGCAGAGACATTACTTTGCCAACAAAGGTCCGTCTAGTCAAGGCTATGGTTTTTCCAGTGGTCATGTATGGATGTGAGAGTTGGACTGTGAAGAAGGCTGAGCGCCAAAGAATTGATACTTTTGAACTGTGGTGTTGCAGAAGCCTCTTGAGAGTCCCTTGGATTGCAAGGAGATCCAACCAGTCCATCCTAAAGGAGATAAGTCCTGGGTGTTCTTTGGAAGGACTGATGCTAAAGCTGAAACTCCAATATTTTGGCCACCTCATACGAACAGTTGACTCATTGGAAAAGACTCTGATGCTGGGAGGGATTGGAGGCAGGAGGAGAAGGGGACGACAGAGGATGAGATGGCTGAATGGCATCACCGACATGATGGACATGAGTCTGGGTGAACTCTGGGAGTTGGTGATGGACAGGGAGGCCTGGTGTGCTGCAATTCATGGGGTCACAAAGAGTAGGACACAACTGAGCGACTGAACTGAACTGAAAGGAAATCAATCCTGGATATTCATTGGAAGGACTGATGCTGAAGCTGAAGCTCCAATACTTTGGCCACCTATGGCGAAGAGCTGACAACTCATTAGAAAAGATCCTGATGCTGGGAAAGATTGAAGGCTGGAGGAGAAGGAGGTAACAGAGGGTGAGAAGATCACATGGCATCACTGACTCTATGGACATGAGTTTGATCAAACTCCAGTAGATAGTGAAGGACAGGGAAGCCTGGTGCTGCAGTCCATGGGGCTGCAAAGAGTCAGACATGACTAAGGGACTGAACAACAACAATCTACAGAGGAATGGCAACCCTGGACAGTGCAGCCATTCCTCCTGGGGCCATGATTCAGGATTTGTGCAAAGGGCAACAGGATCAAGATGGTGCAACCAAGCTCAAGTCCCAACTTGTCTTCTATGTTCAGCAGAGATTGCTGCTGCTGCTGCTGCTAAGTCACTTCAGTCGTGTCTGACTGTGCAACCCCATAGACAGCAGCCCACCAGGCTCCCCTGTCCCTGGGATTCTCCAGGCAAGAACACTGGAGTGGGTTACCATTTCCTTCTCCAATGCATGAAAGTGAAAAGTGAAAGTGAAGTTGCTCAGTCGTGTCTAACTCTTAGCGACCTCATGGACTGCAGCCTACCAGGCTCCTCTGTCCATGGAATTTTCCAGGCAAGAGTACTGGAGTGGGGTGCCATTGCCTTCTCAGCAGAGATTAGTGGTTGCTAAAAGCTAGATTCTTTTACTGCAGTTGCTGAAAGTTAAGGCTTTGGTCAGCAGACCTGTTAGGATTATTAAGAAAAATGTGACACAGGATTTTCCCCACTGTTATCACTGAGATGTGATCTAGATACCAACAAGGCTGATATTGGGTCAACAGGCACTTGTATGTCTTTGGAAAGTGGAAATGTTTGTCTCTCAGTTTTATCCAACACTTTGTGACCCCATGGTCTTGTAGCCCACCAGGCTCCTCTGTCCATGGGATTCTCCCTGGAGTGGGCTGCCATTTCATACTCCAAGGGATCTTCCCAATCCAGGAATTGAACCTGGGTCTCTTGCATTGCAGGCAGATTCTTTACCATCTGAACCACCAGGGAAGCCCTGGTTGTTAAAATATTGAAATACTTCTGTACTTTTGGTAAAGAATAGCTGCTCCGGTCCCACCCCCAAAGTCATCATGACCCCACCCTGGGCCCACCAGGACCTCTCTGGGGCCCAGTGGCTGAAAGGGTAATGCCTGGTATTCTGACTGGTTGGTACCATCAAGTCTTAAATATTTTTCCTATTACTTGGACACCAAACACAGCACCCATAGCACTGTCACCGGGTGACATTCACTTTAACTTCCCCCCTGGAAGGAAGACAATGGCAGAGGTGTGCACTGGCCTCACCTTGAAACTGCGTGACCTGCTGCACTGGGTACGGATTCCGCTGCTGCTGCTGCAGGTGCTGCCGGGGTAAGTGTGGCTGCTGCAGCTGCTGAAACAACAGAGGACAAGGAGGACCAGGAGGTGAGATGGGAGGAACGCGCAATTAAACATCCCAGCTGTTCTGAGGAAGGTGGGTTTTACAAACTAAACCTTGTATTGAAGAATAGCACCCAGGTGTGGCGCACCCGTATACAGTGTGAGGGATACTCCCAAATGGACACACTTTTGGGAACCAGCCTCTGGATCAAGACACAGAATGTTGCCAGGAGCCCCTCCTATCCCTTCCCCATGACCACCCTTCCCCTGACCCCTGGGGAGCACCCCCAGGCCCACTACATATTAGTTATGTCAGCTTCTGTACTTCATAGACATGGGTTTTAGACATCATATTTGAGTCTGGCTTTTGTTGTCTGTCTTCTTGCATTTGTTGGATTTTCGAGCTTCATCCAGGTTGGTGCCTGCAGTGTGGACTGTTCATCCTCACTGTTGAGTAGTATTCCCGCCAAAGAACATACGTCCGTGTCTTCATCTGTGCTGCAAGGGGTGGCTATTCAGGGTGTTTCTGGTTTTTGGCCGTCAGACCCACCTGTACCACCCACATCCTTGGTGAACCTCTGTGGCATGTCTGCCGTGTGGTCTTGCTGGCTTAAAAGGGATGTGTAGTCACTGAGGCAGTTTTTTTTAAAATAATTTTACTTTTTTTTGGTGGTGCTTGGTTGCTGTTGCTGCGTTGGCGTCGCTCTAGTTTTGGCGAGCGGGGTCCTCATGGCAGTGGTTTCTCTTGTTGCAGAGCACAGGCTCTTGGGCAAGAGGGCTTTAGCCTCAGCACATGGGCACAGTAGCTGTGGTTCCTGGGCTCTAGGGCACAGGTTCAATAGTTGTAATGCACGGGCTTAGCTGCTCCGTGGCATGTGGGTCTTCCCAGCCCAGGGATCAAACCCATGTCTCCTGCATTGGCAGGCAGATTCTTTACCGCTGAGCCACCAAGAGAGCCCAGGGAGGCAGTTCTGACTTTGCTTTTTCGGGATCAGCTGCAAGCCTTTCTCAGCACTGTGGGGACCGAGCTCAAACAGACAAGCAACTAATTTTTAATGACCTAAAATAGATGCTTCAGGTATAGGAAGATGGGATTCTCAGGGACTATTTTTAAAAAAGCCTCATTTTAGTCCCAGGGTGTCACACTGCCTGCAAAATACATCTCTGCGAGTCAAAAATACAGCATCTATTGCCTTGAGGAACTGCGTGGGATTCCACATCCACCAGGAACCACGAGGCCTGTGTTTCAGTTTTCCTTCTCGCAGTCACCGGGCTTCTGCACTGCCAGCACTGTTACCAACATACTGGGGAGGCTACCGTGTATCATTATCATGCTGAATGTGCAAAGGGAGAGAAAATAAGAATGCGGTGGAAAGAGCAAAGAGAGGGGTTTGCGTTCTGGGTCTAAAGTCAAGTAGCTGGGTGACCTTCGGGGTAGCCTCCTCTGCAGCCGTGGAATATTCATTAAGCACCTTTCATCTGCAAGGGCCAGAAAAACAAACAGCCAGGGCTCTGCTCTTTAGAGTGTTCATTATAAAAATAACACACGGTGACCACTTCTTAACACATGTGTTTATTTCTATTTTTTTTTCCCTTGTTTTTGTTCCTGGGCAGCTCTATAATTTTCTTTTTCTTTCTTTCTTTCTTCTTTTTTTTTTGGTTGACAAGGCCAGCCAGCACTCTGGCAACTGAAGAAAAGAACGGCCTCTGTTCACCCTGTCCTATAGTGCTTACTATGGTGTTTTGTGGTTGAAATGAATTAATTGTGTAGATACAGCATAGACAAGAAACCATGCTAATCTTTTAGGTAGCAATCTAAGAACATAATTGAAAGTAAGCTGAGCATTTAAAAGCTCCTCCGAAGCCAAACTTCCCATATTATGTAAGAATTCTACTGTCTCATCTACAAATGGGTATAAGCCCTGAAGTAGCCTGGGGTGGTGGGTTGTGGGTCAGTAATCAGGGGGCTCAAGGTGCCAGACCAGTCTCTGGCTCTTGCTAGCTCTGCGATCTCCAAAAAAAAAAAATCATGTAAGCTTCCCCTGCCTCAGTTTCCCTCATGTGTAAAATAAAGAGACTTCATGATTAACATTTCTTTCAGATCTAAAATTCCAGGTTCCAATGAACCTTAGTGAACGGATGGCAGCTGACACGCTCTGCGCTCTGAGAAAAATGCATCAAACGTTAATTCACACCTGGTTTCTACTTGCTCTGTTCTGATTTCTAAGTCCACTGAGAACCATCCGAATGTTCCCAAAGATATGCAAGATCCCCAATCTTTCTGTTTTCCCTCCCATGTCCTTTCGGGGAAACCCAGGTGTTCCCAGTATGCTGCTGGCAAAATTGAAAATGTTAGGATACTTTCTTGGAGAAGGCAATGGCACCCACTCCAGTACTCTTGCCTGGAAAATTCCATGGATGGAGGAGCTTGGTAGGCTGCAGGCCATGGGGTCGCTAAGAGTTGGACACGACTGAGCGACTTCACTTTCACTTTTCACTTTTCATGCTTTGGAGAAGGAAATGGCAACCCACTCCAGTGTTCTTGCCTGGAGAATCCCAGGGACGGGGGAGCCTGCTGGGCTGCTGTCTATGGGGTTGCACAGAGTCAGACACAACTGAAGTGACTTAGCAGCAGTACGATACTTTCTCTGCTGCTGTAGGGACCAAGAAAATCAGCTTGGCGTTGATATGGCCACATTCATCCTTGAGAGTGTAGACCCCCAGGTAGGTACATCGATAAGCACTGTCCCCAGGTGCAGGCGGCATGCTCCATCCCCCTGCCTCAGTTCTGGCCAGTCCCACAGGACAGCTGCAGCTCTTAAGTCGCATTCCGTGACACCAGGGTCATGTGACAGAGCCCCACCTTGTGCTGTTTCCTAAGGATTTTATACACGTGACTCATGAGAACATCGGGAAGAAGGCTGGGAAATAGGGAAATCTATTTGGCAGATGAGAGAGGTGAAGTGTTTTTTTTTTTCCAGAATCATACCACAAGCAAAAGATGAGGCCCAGAGTACCTTGTTCTTTCCTTGGTCCCTCTTCAGCTCTTGGTACACACAGTCATTAAGGAATTACACACACTCTCTCTCTTTTTTTTCTTGCAGTTTCTCATTTCCCAGCTTTTCTGAGGAGCCCTACG
>SJYQ01096372.1:3090-13804 GCA_006410935.1 Redunca redunca
GTTATATATATACATATATGAAATGGAATCACTTTCCTGTACAGCAGAAATTAACAGCACATTGTAAATCAACTACACGTTAATGAAAAAGAAATAAACTTTTCTTAATTACCCAAAGGGTAATTTATTGAACCTGTTTTTCAGGGATCTGTTAGTTAGAGCCAAGCCTTGTTTAGTACTGACAATGTGTCAGGCACTAATCTCTATGCTTTATATATAACTCAAATGGTCCTCTCAGCAATGTTATGAAGTTGATGTTCTTAATAGCCCCATTTTACAGCTTTGAAACCTGAAGCATAGATGAGCATGAAGAATAGGCCCAAAGAGTGAGCAGGTACTAGGTACTGGGAAATAACAATCTCCCTTCAGAGTTTGTGCCCTAGAAACGAGGTTGAGCTGAATCTTAGGAAAGCTATGAACTTGACCAAGCCATTTTTAACTGGCATTACATCAATTCAACTGGAAATTTAAAAATTACTACAAAGTAAAAAGTGTCTGAGAATCCTACATTCACTCCATGTTAGAACTTTTGTGAATATTATTCTGAGATTAGTTAGTAGGTATGTTACATTATCTTATAAAATGCAGAGAAGTAGGAATACTTCTAAAATCTAACATAGAAAAATAGGTCAATGTGCTTTTCTTGGTTAAATATATGGCACTCTTATTAAGTGTAAACTAGAATTAAAAAACTTTCACTTTTCTATGGCAAATGTTAAATTCCAAGTTTACTTTATACTTGTCAAGGTTATCATTCTATATCCCTGAGGGGGACAAATAATTTTAGGAATAAAAATAAACAATAAACTTGAATTATGCATAATTAGGAAAAATTTCTAGGAAGTGTTTTATCATCTCTGAATTTTATTTTTACTTAAATTTGGCAGCAATAACCTCGATATTTGGAAAAGAATAAAATCTATGAGAGAAAACTGCCACTGTTCTGTGCTGACATTGAAATGGAGTACTTTGGAGACTGACTCTCCAATTTCCTGGCAGAAACACTCCCATGTCAGTTATTATCACTATTGACTTTACTCACAGGCGCTCTAATGGAAGTTTAGGGAATTTTGTCATTAGTGCTAACACACACACACATACTCATAAACACACCCATTATACCTCAGGGAAATAAGAGGTCATTCTGATTATTAGCTCTGCTTTCATTTGTAAAATCCAAGTCGTCATGTTAGAGGTAGTCAAGTACTTCGGGAGTCAAGGCTGAATTGGTTTACAAAGGAAAAAAAAGAGATAGGGCAGGTATAAGATAGATTGACAGACAGACAGTTTAATAGGTAGATGATAAATAGGTAGGCAGAGTCCTGCAGCTTTATTTTCAATATTTTCTCCAAATTTGGGGAGAACACATAAAACACAGTCATAAGCCAATTTATATCAGTCTTATGTATCCAAATTCTATCTTGAGGGTAGTTCTAAAATATTAAAGCATAGGCAATTTTACTTTTCTTTTATGTATTTTCCCTTCATATATTGTTCACCCCAAACTCAAAATACCAACCCTCTCCAATGTGTGTGTGTACATGTGTGTTAAGCAAAAGAAATTATTTCCTTTATGTGATAAGTGAAGAACTATAAATAACAGAAGGCAGAGGTCACCAACTGTGCCGAGTGATTCTTCCAGCAGCACAACATACACCACAAAGCATGCACACACACACAAACACCCCCCCACACACACCCGCACACACACGTTCTTCCATTTTGCCAGTGTTCTCCACAGAAACAATAAAATAAACGGTGTCCCCAGGTCCTGTAAGCATCAGGAACCTTTCACTAGGATTTACTTGCTCATCTCCAAATACTCTGTTTCTTGCTTTCCCTAAATCAAACACTATGTCTGTTGCTTCTTACTGCTTCTTCATCAGGGTAAAAACAATTAATGGAACAAATGGAACATATTTGATGTCTATAACATTTACTGGTTCTATGGCATTGAGCAAGCCATCTCCAGAAAGTAGGAGCAAAATGTTGGAGATGCAATGGTTACAATGGAATGACATTCGAATGAATTTGAAAGGTTTTTAGATAAAACACCCACTATATTATTTGGCCTGTGCATGCTTGCTTGCATGCTAAGTTGCTTCAGTCGTGTCCAACTCTATGTGACCCTATGGACTGTAGCCTGCTAGGCTCCTCTGTCCATGGGATTCTCCAGGCAAGAATACTGGAGCGGGTTGCCGTGCCCTCCTCCAGGGCATCTTCCCAGCCCAGAAATTCAGCCCACATCTCTCACCTCTCCTCACTGGCAGGTGGGTTTCCTTACCACTAGGGTCACCTGGGAAGCCACTCTTTTGCCTGTACAGCTCTATACAGTCAGTTTTTTGACAAAAAACATCCTCAATTAAAATATTAAAACCGCTAAAAAGAGAGCAATGGTGAACTGATGATTTCAAGTATTGGAAAAGGTATGGTTATAATTCTCTTTGCTGAGAAGCTTTTATTATGAAAGAAGAAGAAAACAATATTTCAGTTACTTAACATAAAAATCTCTGAAATAAATAACCAGTTATAGTAAATCATAGATCAAATGAAATATTTTTCCTATAAATCTGAACTGCTACTTCACACATAAACATTTTTCCTATTTTCAAATGTGTCTTAATCTGTATTAACAATTATTTCCATAGAAAACCGCATTAGCCTCCTGTAATATCTAATATAGAATTAGAAACACAGTAACATGCACATACATATTTTAATCATGTATTATTATACTAAGTATTAAAACTTACTTCTGATTTCTTTATAATATTTTTACCCAAAACTATCTTCTTATATTTTTCAGTTATGACTAAAGGAAATGAAAACACAATTTTACTTGCTCAGATAGATAGTTACCATTTTTACATATTATCTTTGTTTTCATGTTATGTCATTAATAAATCAGAAATTTCAGATTATGTAGGTAAACAACTCTCTTACCTGTGAGAATAAATGTCAAAAAGCAGGATAAAATGGAAAATTTTGACTATTGTCAAAATACTTTCAAGCATTTACAATAGAGAAACTAGAACATAAGAATTTTGCCATATCATAGCTATCATTAATAAGATTAGGAGTTCTTACATTTTAGAAAAAAGAACAATATTTAGATAATAAAAAGCTTATAGTACATATCCATTTCTGACAAACAAAATAAAATTGAATGCCATTCAAAGTGCTTAGCCAGGCCAAACTCAATAGCAGATAAAGAACTCAAGTACTTTTTCCTTAGTCAATAACACTCAAAGACTCCACTTTAGAAATTATCATATAAATGATCCATAATGCCTGCTTATATTTGGTCAGAATAATAAACCAAAGAGATGAATTATATAAGAGTGATTGATTTTGCTTTTATATGTATCAGTATTGTCAGTGAATTTCCATTAGCTGATCTAAGCCATGATAACAGATAAAATAAAAGGAAAATATTCTCATAAGACAGGCATTTTTGATAAGGTTTGCCAGAGGATTTTGTTTAATAAGCATGTATGTTAGTCACCTGAATTTCTCTAATATATGCAAGATCCTTGAATCAACATGTATTCTGGAGGGCTGGATGTGGCTCAATGATTAACAATAGCTATTGCTAAATTTTCCTGACTTTTATAAGTTGGTTGATGTCTCATTGGTAGCTTGAAATTGAACATGGTGGGAGTATTTACACTATCAGCAAATGCTATAATCCAGGTTTGTTTTCCCAGAGAGTTGATATTAAACATTTATTCACACACACTGCCTGAAAAGAAATTCTACTGGTGAAACGCTGAGTAATTTTCTGCAACTATTTCACAACCAGTTTCTTAAGATGGTGAAAAGAGCATGACATTTAATATCAATAGATGGATATTCGAGACTAAACACCTGTTTATATGAAAATCTTAGTAAGTCACCTAACCTGTCCAAACATGCATAAATGTCGTTACTTTTAATGAGAATTTTGGTTAGATGATATGAGAAGTTTTCTCCATTTCTAAGATTGTCTGAATCATTGCCATATATGTTTATACCTCATTCTCCTCCCCAGCAGTAGAAAAGTGAAACGAATGGTTAAGAGTTGGATAAAGCGGAAAACTATGATAAATGAATCAGGCTGACTGTCAGGATGGAGTGACAAAGGGCTGTGTGAATGATGAAGAACAGGATAACAACAGCTGGACACAGAAGACAACAGTTCAGTTCTGGCTCACTGGCATTTTGAAGAAATGAAGGACCAGTCACTGCCAGATGTTCTAAACAATCAACAAAGATTAAAATTTTTATTTGATAGTTCAAGGATCTTTAATATCGGCAACAAATTTCATTTGAAAATATGTGTGTTGTTAAACAGAGCAGTAGGCTGGAAACAAATTGTTAGTCATCAGTTTGATATCCCTACTCCATAATCAAGAAGAGGAACAGAGACAGTGATAGGGTGTTTTCTACAAGAGAAATGAAAGAAAGCAGGTAGTTAGTGAATATGAAGTATGAAAGTTGCTCAGTCGTGTCCATCTCTTTTCGACCCCATGGACTGTAGCCTACTAGGCTCTTCTGTCCATGGAATTCTCCAGGTCAGAATACTGGAGTTATCCCTTCCCTTCTCCAGGGGATCTTCCCAATCCAGGTGTCGAACCCAGGTCTCCCACATTGCAAGTGGATTCTTTACCATCTGCACCACCAGGGAAGCCCAACATTATACTACTTATACTATTAGCAAAGAGCTGAGTGCCAAATAGACACCATGAGTGCCAAATATACACCATAACAATACATAAAAAAAATCTGTTTTGACCAGAAATAATCTATAAACTATATTTTTCTTACTCCAGTTGAAATATTAACAACAAATTATGTTGGGAGCACTAGAGAAAAAACATGCCAAATTAAACACTAAAGTAGAAGTCCCAGTGTGACTAGCCATTTGCTTATTTATCTATAAGAATTTAACTAAATTCAGTTAGTTAATCTGAATTTCAAACAAATACAGACTTGAGTCCAGAGACTCAGGTCTAAGTCATCAACATTGCAGTTACTTAGAATATAATCTTTGACAATTGTCTCAAGTATATCTGCATGAATGATTGTTTTGTATGGAATAATAAATGTATATAATAGAAAACACAGTTGTCACTAGGTATTTTCAGTCAGTTGTGAAACAATGTCATGCACAATAAGCTTCCCAGAAAAATTGTTTAAACCATGTGAACAAAGCTAGTTAAAAAACAAAACAAAACATTATTTTTTGTTCCTATAGCCTTTCACCAACTTAGAATATATAAGATCTGTTATTTAGTTATGATACAAATTTCACTGATTCTCTGGGCAAACAATTTTAAAGGTCCTTAATGGGTTTCAAATTTTGCTTAAAATATTTCAAATATACATGGTTTGAGGTTTATAAATAATATGCACAAAATCATTCAGTTTTCTAGAAGAGATCTTGATTTTGCTCTGCAGAAGTCAGTTGAAAGCCTGGGTAGATACATGAAGTTCAATTTAATGAAGTGCTTCAGAACCCAGCTATAGGATCTGTATTTCTTTGAGTTGGAAAAAAATGGAATTCAATTTTAGCATTACTCAGGAACTTGTGTCTGAAGTTTGTGGTATAAATCCCTAGCTAAACAAAGTTTCTTCAGTTGTTTCCTCTTTTTGTCTATGAAAAATAACATTCTTTTATCTCTGGCCAGGAAACACAAGTCAGAAACAGTTCAAGATCTGTGGTAAGATATAAATAGGAATGCATTCACTTTTTGAATATCATTTTGGCAAAGAGTACAAAGCTACATAAATTAATAGTTTTATTATAGTCAAAAATCATACATTTAAAAGGAATGATAAAAGGGCACAAATATGGTCATGCTAATATAAAGCTACATTCTTCTATAGAGAAATTGCTGGAAAGTGAGCTGCTGAAATAAGCCATATGGGCTCTGCCACTAATTGAATATCTACATGCAGTCTTGGATCAGACTGGGTCTCAATAGTCTGCTCTGTAAAATGAAGGGTTTATAGCTAAATTGTGTCTAAGGATCAGCTTCTTCGATATATACTAATTACCTATGTATTATGGCAGAAAGTGAAGAAGAACTAAAAAGCCTCTTGATGAAAGTGAAAGAGGAGAGTGAAAAAGTTGGCTTAAAGCTCAACATTCAGAAAACGAAGATCATGGCATCTGGTCCCATCACTTCATGGAACATAGATGGGGAAACAGTGGAAACAGTGTCAGACTATTGTTTTGGGCTCCAAAATCACTGCAGATGGTGATTGCAGCCATGACATTAAAAGATGCTTACTCCTTGGAAGGAAAGTTATAACCAACCTCGACAGCATATTGAAAAGCAGAGATATTACTTTGCCAACAAAGGTCCGTCTAGTCAAGGCTATGGTTTTTCCAGTGGTCATGTATGGATGTGAGAGTTGGACTGTGAAGAAAGCTGAGTGCCAAAGATCTGATGCTTTTGAACTGTGGTGTTGGAGAAGACTCTTGAGTCCCTTGGACTGCAAGGAGGTCCAACCAGTCCATCCTAAAGGAGATCAGTCCTGGGTGTTCATTGGAGCGACTGATGTTGAAGCTGAAACTCCAGTACTTTGGCCACCTCATGCAAAGAGTTGACTCATTGGAAAAGATCCTGATGCTGGGAGGGATTGGAGGCAGGAGAAGAAGGGGATGACAGAGGATGAGATGGCTGGATGGCATCACCCACTCGATGGACATGAGTTTGAGTGAACTCCAGGAGTTAGTAATGGACAGGGAGGCCTGGCGTGCTTCGATTCATGGAGTCACAAAGAGTCGGACATGACTGAGCGACTGAACTGAACTGAAAGTATCTCTATATTTAAAATTATATCCTTCAAATATTTTTACCACACCTCAAATCTTTTTAAACTATTCCTGATCCTGAACTTTTTTTTATTATGTATGGTTTTATCAATGAGACACAACAAAATTTTCTGATGCATGAAATGACAATCTGAAATGCTTTTCAAGTGAGTTAAAGTTTTCTCAGCAGTTATGCATTTCTTCACACGTTCTTTAATATTTTCAAATATTTTCTACTTATTTTAGGAAGACTATAGTGATATTTTTAAAGAAATCCAAATCTGAGGATACAGTTGCTTTAATGTATGTATATAAATACCTGGCAATTTTAGAGATTTCTTTATACTCTTAAGAGTCCCTTGGATTGCAAGGAGATCCAACCAGTCCATCCTAAAGGAGATCATTGGAAGGACTGATGCTGAAGCTGAAACTCCAATAATTTGGCCACCGGATGTGAAGAGCTGACTCATTTGAAAAGTCCCTGATGCTGGGAAAGATTGAAGGCGGGAGGAGAAGGGGACGACAGAGGATGAGTTGGTTGGATGGCATCACCGACTCAATGCACATGAGTCTGAGTAAACTCTGGGAGTTGGCGATGGACAGGGAGGCCTGGCGTGCTGCAGCCCATGGGGTCACAAAGAGTCAGACATGACTGAGTGACTGAACTTAGGGTAAAATATGGGGGATTTTCAAAGAAACTACAAAACTAGTTTTCAATATATTACTCTAGCAAAATAAAGAACAAGTTATGAAAATGTTCCCTAAAATCATCAACCATCAGCTTGTTGAGAAAGTCCCCAATCAAACCTGAGTGTTAAAAGGTCTGGAACCCTGAGTGAGGATGCCAAATTCCCCAAACAGTTCACTGCATCGTGAGTCACAGGCTTGGGCAATGCAGAGTCATTTCCTAGTACACTAACTGCTACAGAGGAAACCGCACGGCTCCATCATCTCCTGGCTCGCTGGGACAGCATCACTTTTGAACAGTTGAGTCTGCTCTCAGTCTCCTTCCCAGACAGGCTATGTTTGTGTTTTTGATTTCCCTATCACCAAGTTTCTTCACGATACAAGAAAACCAATCTACAAAGATTTCCTATTATTTAGATCCAAAAGAATCAAGTGAATGAAAATAGCGGTGTGTCACATTTTTTTTTTTGTAATTGTTTCTTCCTCTTCTGTTTTCCAGTAAATCTCTGCCCTCCATGTAATACGCTTGCAGTCCCAGGATGCCCCCTCGTCATATTTAGTGCCTGGCATGCTGTGAAAAGTCCAAGGACTTAGTTCCTATGCACACCAAGTGAAACGAGAAAACCGGAGCACGGGAACGTCAAGCCCACCAGATATCACGGTGGAGAAAGAAGAGAGACGCATAAATCTATTTGAATATAATTTTGTTCTGTCACTTTGAATTAGATGATGGTGCAGGTATACTATATCTTTGTGTTTCCCCCCAGATTTGATTGAACTGTTAATCTGATTTGAAAGTTTGTACATACATTTTTCTAGTTTAATCAACTATGTGTATCTGCTTTATGTCCTTTGTATTAATAAATTGTGCTTTTTATATTAAAAAAAATAAAAAGAATTGAGATTTGGGAGATTGAAAAGGATAAAAAAAAATGAATTATTTCTAAACAGGTTATTCGTTTTAGTAGGTGTACGTGTGCTTAGTCGCTCAGTGGTGTCCGAATCTTTGCGACCCCAAGGACTATAGCCCACCAGGCTCCTCTGTCCATCGGATTCTCCAGGCAAGAATACTGGAGTAGGTAGCCGTTCACTTCTCCAGGGGATCTTCCTGACCCAGGAATCAAACCCTGGGTCTGGGTTTGATTTTGCATTTAGTAATGCAGAAAGCATGGCATTCCTATCAGACTGGGCAAAAAATGAAACACAAAATTTTTCATTACATACTTTACATTAAAGTGGTGAAATACTTTAAATCACATAATTCCACATTTGGAAGATATGAACAGATGTGTTTTCTGTTCATATCCTGCATTGCAGGCAGATTCTTTACTGTCTGAGCTACCAGGTTGTATACCTGTTTCCTTTTATCACCTTCCATCCCTTTCTAGAAAAATATTTAGCATGTGGAATCACTGTTTGGATCTTGCAGCTTTTTGTAAACTGGGATTCTAATGAATAGTCTTTCATTAAAAACCAAGCCATAACGTATTGAAGTCTTTCTATTTATTTCTCTCAAAAGAGGACTATTATGCAGCATTTAGCTATTATACAATTCACTCCTGTGAATTAGGCACTCCTGTGAATTCTTGGTCTATTGTCTTCTAGTTAACCTTTCATCCTGCTTGGAAACTGTTTTGTGCATCTCTGCTCAGTGAGTCCATTCAGCTCATGTATCCCACTGGAGGTTCCAGGCATTTGCCAAATTTCTTGGGCTGGCGTTCACAAATTACCATGTCTCTTCCTTATATGAATCTCTGCATAATGCAGGAGGGGAATCCATCACTAGAGGAAACCCACACTTCTGTTGCTTTCTTTGCAGTTTCAGACTCCACCCAGCTCCTGGAATGCTGCGATTCACGGGGTCACAAAGAGTCGGACACAACTGAGAGACTGAACTGAACTGATAATCGGTGAATGGCTAAGTATGCCAAAAGGCATCTGTTCATACCTTCCAAATGTGGAATTATGTGATTTAAAGTATTTTGCCACTTTAACGTAGACTTTTTAATGAAAAATTTTGTATTTCATTTCTTGTCTAGTCTGATAGGAATGCCATGCTTTTTACACTACTAAAATATTTGTCTGAGACATATTTTGTGTTATTTTCCATAAAATAATCAGCTTACTAATTTTGAAACTGACAGTTAATACTGTTGTGGGCATCTGTTCTAGGGAAAAAAGAAAGAAAATATTTTCCAGCTGAATAAACTACAAAATGTGCTGACTTTGCCTATTAGTGACTTTTATTAACAGAGGCCTGCTGATGGGTTATATGACTACAACTTTATGAATTCTACAAAGTGTCAATTTCTTTTTTTTTTTATGGTGACTACCATGAAGCAAAAACAAAGATGAGAGTTTTGGGAAACTGCCAATTTTCCACTCCAACTGTTTCTTTAATTTTTTATTATTTTAAAATAGATACTGCCAAGTATTTATAATGACTGTACAATTTTCCCAAACTCTACTGAAAAACAGACACTTTAATATAAGATCAGGTTGTCATATTGTGAAAATTTTATATATAGCTATAAAGTAATTTCTGTTACAAAGTTTACAAAATTCTGTTGAGATGAGTAAGATGATTTAATGCAATAAAATGCAAAATCATGACTTTAGCTGTAATAATTTTGCTTTAAGTAAGATTCACTGAAGCAAAGGAAAAAATAAAGTTAGATTCTATTAGACTAAATCATCATCAAAAAATATTAATATAGAATCCCTTGCATTTTAAATTATGGAAGAATATCCAGATGTCACATGATTGTTTTAGCTATTTAATTTCATCCAAGTGTGAACTGAAAAGATACCATGGGGTACCTGAAAAAGGAAGCTCTAAATCTGAACTCAATTGCTTGGTGCTAAAGCTTTATTAATTTTGGCCAATTTCTCTGATTTTATGACAAAGGCCAAGGAAAGTCAGTACATATAAGTCATTCAATGGAACCTATACAAGCTAAGTATCCAAGAATTCCTAGTTTGTTTATTGCACTATTCCCTTAGTCAGTCAGTTCAGTTCGGTTCAGTCTTTCAGTCGTATCTGACTCTTTGCGACCCCGTGAATCGCAGCACGCCAGGCCTCCCTGTCCATCACCAACTCCCGGAGTTAACTCAAACTCACGTCCATCAAGTCAGTGATGCCATCCAGCCATCTCATCCTCTGTCGTCCCCTTTTCCTCCTGCCCCCAATCCCTCCCAGCATCAGAGTCTTTTCCAATGAGTCAA